>MIQA02001362.1:0-24406 GCA_001887855.2 Sclerospora graminicola | reverse complement strand
TACGTTAGCTGGGTCGTTGTTATATTACTTTACCGCCTGGGTAGGCAAGTTGGCCGGGCAGGATGCAATTTTGGGCATGGATTTTATGGTCCCGGCCGGTATACGGCTGGACTTATCGCATGGAACATTGACGTTGCCGGACGAGGTACAGATCCAGCTGGCCGGCCGGCGACCCTTATATGGCGCCCACGTCCAGTTCCTCAAGCTAGGTCAGTTTGTAACGGTGCCAGTTGGAAAGGCGGTGGAAGTAATGTTACGACCACACGATCGGCGGAGTAAGTTATGGCTGACAAGGGGCGAGTGCTGGGTACCATCGTTCGTTAAAGGGGGTGGTCACCTCAACTTCATAAGCGTGGCCAACGTCTCTGAAAAGCCCCTCACCTTGCATGAAGATGTGATTGTTGGAATGTGGCTGGCCGAGGATAAAGTGCCCCGCCGGCCGGGCTATGTCACTATTGGCTCAAGACGGTATATCGAGTGGCAAAACCTGGCTTTTCAGGCAACCACCGATCTGGTCAGCGAAGAGGAAGAATTAGAAGAGGACCAGACTCCGATGGTGGATAAACCCGAGTACCGGACCCCTTCTAAAATATTGACGCGGGGCCGGCCGTCGCCGGACCCGTCCGAATGTATTGATCGAAGCTACGCCCCGATCGCGGAACTGGTTTTGCCCACTCAGAAGGAGACGGACGAACGACAGAGTCGGGAGAAAGGACCAAGCAGAGTTGCTTATACGGTCAGCCCCGATGACAGTTGTGACGACCGAAGTGGAAGCGGATCGGCCCAGCCGGCCGAGCAGAATTCGGAAATAGCCGAAGGCGGATCGGCCCAGCCGGCCGACCAAGATCCCGAAGCAGCCGAAGCCGATCAAGTCTGCATTCACGAAGGGGGCGAGCTATACGTTGAAGGCATGGAAGAGCAGATGGCGGTGTTACCTGAGGTGACCCCTTGCCCCCCAGCGGTCACTATTGACGATCTACAAGTGGGAGACCCGGATGTGAACACCCCGGAGGAGATCAGCAGATTGAAGGATATTATATGGAAGAGACGACATCTGCTGATCGGACCAGGGAACGCACTTCCTCCGGCCGCCCATGGGGCGGTATGTGATATTGATGTGGGAGGTGCCAAGCCGGTAGCACAGAGATGCCGAAGAGTCGCTCCCCAATATCGGGAAAAGCTGTCAGAGCTTATCAAGGGTTTGCTGGCCACCAAGATAATTCAGCCGTCCACCTCGCCATGGGCTTCGCCCATTGTAATTATTATTAAGAAGAATGGGGTGGATATAAGGTTGTGCATCGACTACCGGCTGGTGAACCGGCTGACTAAGCTGATGATTTATCCGATGCCGCTGATAAACGACCTGCTGGAGGACCTGGATAAAGGTTTGTGGTATTGCTCATTGGACATGGCCAGTGGATTCTGGGTGGTCTCCATGACCGATCGTGCACGGGAGATCTCTGCGTTCGTGACGCCCTTCGGGTTGTTCGAGTGGAACCGGATGCCGTTCGGACTGAAGAATGCCCCGCAGATTTATCAACGGCTGATAGATAACGCGCTGTACGGGCACTTCAAGATCAAGGCGGATCAAGATCCGTCTCTGGTCGGGGATGTGTTCGCCGAAGGTGACCCGGACCCCGACCCAAAACCTTCAGTCTTGGGGCGGCGGTCTTACATTGATGACATTCTCGTTACGGCAACTACCTGGGATTTACTGTGTGACAAAGTGGAGAAGTTGATGATTACGTGTGAAAAGTGGAATCTTTCGATTAGTGTGGTTAAAAGTTTCTGGGGAAAGACTAAGGTGACCTATCTGGGTCATCAAGTGTCGATTGCCGGATTGGAGGCTAACCCGAAGGATTTGGAGTCCTTGAGTAATCTGCCTTTCCCGCGATCCCTAAAGGCTATGCAATCCTTTTTGGGGAGCCTGAATTATTACAGTCGGTTCATCGAGGATTTTGCAGTCTATGCGGCGGTCTTGTATGAGTTGCGGGAGGTGGATTACCATAAGCTGAGAGAGCAGGATAGGCAAGCGGAGACGCAAGCCGGGCCGGCAATTTCAGCCAATGAGGAAGCGCCCTTTTAGGTTATTTAAACCAAGGAGGAAGCGCCCTTTTCGAGTATTTCAGCCAATGAGGAAGCGCCCTTCTCGAGTATTTCAGCCAATGGGGAAGCGCCCTTGTCTGCCCAGACAAGCGACCGGCCGCCGGACACCGGCGCGGCCGGCCCGGACGAACACATGACCCGAGCGATGGTGGCTTTTGGCATGCTAAAAGCGAAGATGGCGACCACACCAGTCCTGAAACATTTCGATGTTAATAAGACTCCGGTGGTCATCATCTACGCTAACAAGTGGGCCATCTCGGCCGCTCTCGTGCAAGATCATGACGGAGTGTACTGCCCCGTGACCTTCACCAGCCGGACCCTGAAAGTTAATGAAGTTAATTATGGATTGGTGGATAAAGAAGTTCTGGCTCTATTACGGATCTTGGATGTGTGTTATACAATGCTGGTGTCTCGGCCTATCAAAGTACTATCCAGACGGTCGACCCTATCATGGCTCCTGACGGCGAACGGGATTGACGGTCGGCTGGGGAGATGGGCGGCCCTGTTGTCTCAGTGGTCCCTCGAAGTTATTAAGTGTACTAAAGGGGAAGAGGAAATACTGGGCACACTGGCTGCCAGCATTACCCCCAGGGCAGAAGTGGAGGAAGCACTGATAGCGATCGCACCTCGGAAGCAGCCTCGACAAACTATCGTATTGCCGCCGCCAACAGTGGGACCCACGGAGGAACTAATGGTTTTGAGTTTCGATGGGTCGGCGAGTGTAAAGAAAGGGGTCGGAGCCTATAGTGCCATTTTGTGGAAGTTGCCCGAATGGAAGGCGATCGCGGCCGCCTCGGATTTCACGCCTGGCATCACGGTGAACGAAGCGGAGTATAGGGGATTACTGCTGTCCCTAGATCTGTTAGCTGGCCGGACACAGGGGCGGATCATCATATGCGGTGATTCCAACCTAGTGATCCGGCAAATCACCGGAGAGATAGATTGCAAGGCGCCGCGGCTGAGACTGTTAAATGATCGAGTTATGTCCGCCTTGCGGAGATGGCCGGAGCACGAATTGCTGCACGTTAAACGAGACTGGAATAAGAGCGCGGATCACTTGGCTACGCTGGCCATGCGTGACAACGTAGGGGTAACGGTTTCCGATCCGGCTCTGTTATCAGACCTGACGGAGATCAACCGGTTGCCCGAGATCATCCACCCAGCCAACACGGAGGAGATAATCAGGGTGAACGCTGTTACCCGATCGCAGAAGCGTCGTTCTTCAGCCGATGGCCCATTATCCCTAGAAACAATGACCGAGGGGATAGTTCAACAGTTGCGAGCAGAGCGGATTCTCCAAGCGCAGAACGAGGAAGCGTGGATAGCGGACCTCAAGGCGTACCTTAACGGAGACGTGAATAAACTGACCGCTGAACAAGCTAAAGAATGTTTCAAGTTGGCCCCGGATTATGAAGTGGACGAAAACGGGCTACTGTTCTTCTACCGAAACGCCGACCAGCCGGAGATCGATAGAGATAGATCCGCTCGGCTAGTCGTACCCGCTACTCTACAGCCGGATATTCTCCATCACTACCATGTGAGCTTGGAGGGGGGACATCAGGGCATCGGCCGGACATATCACAAGGTCAAGACACATTTCCACTGGCGAGGGCTTTACCGTAGCGTTCAGGCCTACGTGGGGAGCTGTCCAGATTGCGAAACCGGGAAAGGCCGGCCGACCATTAGAGGGCGGTCGCCTGGAAATATACAGGCCACCTATCCTTTTCAAGTTATCGCGATGGACCATATCCCGTCCTTACCCAAATCTCGAAATGGGTATACAGAGCTGCTGATCTGGACGGATTTGTTTACCGGGCTGGTTATAGCAAAGGCCAGCTCCACCCGTACCGCCCAACAGGTTGCGCAAAGTTACGAAGAATGTGTGTTCAGGCGTTTCGGGGCGAGCGAGGTCATCCGGCACGATAGGGAGCCCGGATTTATGGCAGACGTATTCCGAGCTTTCAATAAGATCCTAGGACAGAAGCAGAGCGCCACTATGGCTTACCGCCCGCAGGCGAATGGAAAGGCCGAAAGGATGGTTCAGACCCTAACCAGAGCCCTCAAGATGTATGTGGTGGAGGCGGATCAATGCGACTGGGATGAATATGCCGAGAGACTGGTTTTCGCTCTCAACTCGTCGTACGATCGGGTAAGGGGCGACACCCCCTTTTATTTGGCTTACGGATGGGATCCCCGATCCACTTTGGAAGCCGCCATACCAATAGGGTGCACCAGAAGCCGGGACAGAGACGCCCGCCGCTGGAGGATGGGAGTGCAACGCCACTACTCACTGGCGAGGGAACAGGTAAACGAACGCCTCCGACAAGCAATCAAGGACCGCGCCGATCAAAACAACGACCGCGCCAGGGAACACGGCATCGAGCCCGGCTCCCGGGTGTGGCTGTATCTCGATCGGGTCAAGGAGGGCTATGCACGGAAACTGGCGCATATGTGGCATGGCCCCTTCCGAGTGGCAGAACTGGTCGGGGATCATGCAGTTAAGCTGGTCACGGCCGGTACGGAATACAGCGTTTTCCCGATAGTACATGTTTCCAAGTTGAAGCTGGTTAAGCATTTTCCGGACCGCCCGAATATACGCCTTACGGGGGAAAGCGACCGGTTGGATTTCGATGAAGCTCTGCTGCCGGAGGACAGTTGGGACAAGCCGTTAGACCCGGATGAGTACGAGGTAGAAAGAATTTTGGATGTACAGAACGGACGGAAAACCCGGTTTGGGCGGATCCACAGGGAGTTTCTTGTGCAGTGGAAAAATTGCGAGGAGCGGTCGTGGGTGGACGAACTGGATTTAAATTGCGGAGCTTTAATGAGAGAGTTCGATCGCCGGCGGGCGAGCCGGAACCGCTTCGGGGTCATGCAAACCCACGAAGAAGGTGGGACAGAGAACTAATCCGCCCGGCTCCAGGGCAACAGGCGCGGCCGGACCAGCTATCACCACTCAGCCGAGCAATCGGTGAATGGAGCTAGTCGGGTCCGATCAGCTTTTTTCGAAGTTATCCTCGAATCAGTATGGTGCCGGATGGATTGGTTTTCGGAGTTATCTTCGAATCAGTATGGTGCCGGATGGATTGGTTTTCCGGAGTTGTCTTCGAATCAGTATGGTGCCGGATGGAATGGTTTTCGGAGTTATCTTCGAATCAGTATGGTGCCGGATGGGAGAAGTCGGACCAAGAAGATGAGCAAGCGGTTACTTACGTAAAAAATGGAAAGAAAAGTGTATTATCGAGGTTAATAGCCAGTAACGAATGAAGAAGATAAGGGTATGCAAGGCTAGCCTCGTGGGTCACCCTTGGCGAAGCTCAGCAAAACTTGTTCCGGAGTCGGGGCACGCGGAGGCCAGGGTGACGATCGGGATCCTGCCGAAACTGGTTGCGCCACGGATCTTGTTGGTCGAGCGCATCGAGCGAAGCTTGGAGGGTGGCAACCTGACACTTACCCAACCCCGGATACCAAGTCCCGCCTTCGGCCGAGATCCCGCTCGTCTCCACGCGGCGGTTGGCCAGATGTAGCATGATAGGGTGGAGAAAAATGTCCAAGTCGCAGTGGCCGCGCTGGATTCCATCGACCACGAAGTTGCAGATCTTAGTCCAGCCCTCAGTCGCGCGGTTGCGACGGTTCTTGCGGTCGGTCCGGTACTTGGCTAGCTCGGGAGATTCGCGCCCGGCGGCAACGAAAATGCAAAGGTGATGAGTTGACTCCCAGATGGATTGTCCATGCCGGGAGAGGTACTCCTTGCAGACTCTCCGCAACTCCGCGAACCAGCCGGCATGGGGCAGGCCGATGTCCGGCATCTTTGTCGCCAGTATGTCCCAAGGTTCCCGGGACAAAATTGCGTTCAGTGGCCCGATCGCCACTAGCTTGGCATTCCAGTCCTCGGCCTTGGGCACAGCGAGGGCCGGCGGGAATATCCACAACGGCGGACGAGTCAACGACTTGGTGACAAGGGCACCAGTGAGGTCTTGGATACGCAGGCCTTCCAACTGCGCCTTTGACCAAGGGACCGCCGCGGCCAGTTCGAGGGCCGTCATGACCTTCCGGCGGGGAATCCACAACGGAGGAGACTCCTCTGAGGATTCCTTGGACTCGTTTTCGTCGAAGGCGAAGGGGTCCGGGGAAGGCAATTCCTCGAGGTCCTCAGTGGTGGCCTCGTCAGAATCCAGCCCCGACAGGCCAGACGCTTCTTCTCCATCAGGAGAGGCGGTGGACGGACCTCGGGGATCATGAGGGGAGACGCTAAGGAGAGCCGGAGTAGTCGGAGCCTTCGACGAAGATCTGGCAGCGCGAGGACGACGGGAGGACTTTCCCGAAGCCGGTGGAGCCGAGATCGAAGTGGGGCTAGGACTCGGCCCGCAGTCTCCATGGACTAGGGCCGCGCTCACCGGCGCGGCGGACCGTTTGGGCCGTTTGGCTGCCACGGGGCCGTGGAGCGACGCAACCCGACTGGACCGACGTTTGCCTTTGTGCCCAGGCGGATCTTCAGTGGACAAGAGAGAAGCCGCCTGCTCGCCGACTGGCGCTGGCGGCGGGCTAGGGTCTTGAGAAGTATTCCAAATCCGTAGGCGAGAAACTTTTCCCGTATCACCGGTCGCTGATCCGGGGGCGGAAGTTCCCGCGTTAGATGTCTGGACGGCCGCGGCGGAATCAGCGGCTGACGGGAGAAGGGGCGTGGCGGAAGCGGCTTGACCAGGGTCTCGCGGACAAGCTAAGTCAAGGAGGTGCCTGATAGCCTCCCGGATGGGGGCAGGACCCTTCATGAGACCTCTCACCCGGGACGCCGAAGCTGCTAGACGAGCCCGATCTTCCTTGAGAGAGGACAGGCAATTCGCACGCTCCTCCGCAAGTTGGGTAAACGCCTCCCGGGCTTCACTCACACCCGATTGGGTTTCAGCGTATGCGGCCTCAAGCTCCCGGATTCGGCGTTGAAGGTCGGGCGATGCATCGGTCGACTGATATAGCGCCTTCTGGTACTTGGTCAGCTTTTTGGCAAGCCGGATCCGGCGAAACTCCAAATTGCCCAGTTTCAACTGCGAACCCTCCAATCGTTTGGAGAGTTTAATATAGCTGTCGTAGCGCGTCGTCAACTCACGCGCGGTCTGAAAAGACTCGATCATCAAGACGCGGAGGTTCATGACGTTTTGGTCTAAGAGCATACACGGAGTGAGTGAGTGGGGAGGCGAACCAGAACAGGCGGAAGGTACTTACTTTGGATTTTCAAGGCAGCTACGGCCTTCTGGTTTAGGACACGCTGTGAGTCCGACTGTTTTTGGAGGCGATCTCTCGCTTGGAGAAGGTCGGCGTTCTCACTTTCCAGTCGGCCAATTCGGTCGCGAGATTGAAAAGTAGCCAGAACTTCCCGGACCCGGGATTCATCTGCTTGCTGGCTAGCCAGCCGGGCGGTCGCAGCCAACTCGGTGTTTGCTTGCTCCAGGCTGGCTACGTGAGCGGTCAGCGCAGCGACTTGAGCTTGCAGAGCAGCCAGGTCGGGTTGCCCGGGGCGATGCTCTGGGCCGGCCGGATGGGCATCCGGTCCTACGGCCGATGGCTGAGTATTGGCCGGGGAGTGGCCCAGCACAGGAGCAATGGGGGTGTTGTCACGTTCAGACATAGAGGCGTTGAAAATCAAAGTGTGGGGAATGTGATGAGCGCGTGCCTCAACCGTTGTGCGGCTGCGACAAGGCTCAGGGGCGGCTGTGGTGAAGTGCTCCAGAAGTTAGCGGACTAATGATGATGGATGCCCGCATCGGATTGGCTGAAATGTCACCCTAAGCCGGATGCCCAGACCGGCCAGTAATAAGATGCAATTTGGGACTGCCAGGCACACCTGTAGGCGGTCGGGCGGTGCCTGGCTGAGAACCAAGTCGGCGGACCTGACAAGGGGCGAGGATAGTCGGATGAGCGGGCTGAGCAGACGGAAGGACTATGGAGGTTTGACGGCCAAGATGGCGGACTGTTCGTAAGGATGGAATGAAGGGAGCCTGAAAGAAGAGGATTGTTCTAGTGGAAGGAGTAGGCACCTGGATCGTAGGAGAGGCTGCCAAGGGATTGCTAGCGTCAGCGGCCGAGAGGCGCGGATGGGTGGCTATCCGGCCGAGCCGGCCGGGGACAATGTACCATTCGGACTGGTACCATATGGGTTCGGTGTACCGGCCGGGTTGGTACCATTTGGGGTTGGTGTACCGGCCGGCCCGGTACACAAAGTCGGAGTTAGCCGGGTTGCGTTGGGTAAGGTACATGACTGGTCAGCCGTGTTATTTGAGGTAGGTTACACAAAGGGAGTATTGGACATAGGATAAATCAGTATACGTTTCGCTTTCTTAGACGCAAGTCGCTTTTATTGGTTCACGGCAGAGGGCTAACAAGGTCCCCTCTTGCTGTTATTGGTTTGCCCGGGGAAGGTTAAGTTAACCCACCGGAAGTCCCCTGACCGGGAGTCGCGGCGACTTCGTATACTCACCTCAAGTCGCCCGTGTTTTGAACACGGTATTAAGTATTGGGAAGTGGTGACATTTTGGCCTTCTGTGGAAGAGTGTGGAGTTGTATCTGCCTCATATACACATTTGGATTCGCCCTTCATTTTTATTGGTTTAGCTGGCCGATTGATTATTCTCGGTCCAGCCGGCACTATACAAACTTCAAGTGTCTTATTGGTTTAGCTGGCCGATCGACTATTCTCGGCCCAGCCGGCACTATACAAAGTTCAAGTGTATTGCCAGACGAGCTCCCCGGTGACGATTTCCGCCCAGGAGCTACCCCTAGTCCTAACCCTCATCTCCCTATTGGACGGATTTACACTTTTCGCCCTAGGGTCCACCAGGAGAGCTAACCACCCAGTACTGACGGGTACACAAGGTGAGCTTTCAACATGCAACATTCGAGCAGTCGCGATCAAGCGGATGGAAGCGACCGATCCAGCCGGCCTCAAGCCGGGTCGGATCATGACTCGGATGGACGGAGTACCCCCTCCGGTAGTCAGTCGTCTGGGACCCCCGTGGGTGTTCGCGTCTCAGGAAGATTTTCTGAGAGCGACTACACCACATTGGCGTGCAAGCGTCCGTGGAAACCCTTGCAGCGTCTTTGAGACTTTTGCTGCTTTCGACAGGCGCTTGGAGGGTTGACGTTGTGGGGCCACGTTTAGTGTACACGACGGTACGTCGTACCACGGCGGCCGTCACGACTTGCCGCCGCGTGACAATGCGTCGACTTGTTTTTTCCTTTGTCTGTTGATGGGTTTCTTTTCTCTGCTGTGTCTTCTTTCTCATCTGTGTCGAGTTCAATGTTTTGGTCATTATTTGCGTGTTTACTCGGTCGCTTCGTTGCCTCGACGACCAGCTGCCGGTGAATGACACGCCGCGTGACGGTACGAGCGCCTAGTGGCGAGGATAAAGCGGCGTTTTCGTCGTCAAGTAGCCGTCTTGCGAGTGTGTTTCGGGTATTTCGGGGCAATTGCTTGGTTGTGGGTTTAATGCGACGGGTTGTTGGGTCGGAAGGGAGGCGTCGGTCGCTACTCGGTAAAGTAGGTGGATGAGGGTTAGGACATGGGGTAGCTCCTAGGCGGAAATCTCCACCGAGGACGTCGAGAAGGGGCTGGGAGCTTGATAGGACGACGAGGATGACGTTGAGGTGGTTGAAGTGGGGGTGAAAAGTAACGGTTTCTGAAGTAGCGCGCGGACACGAGGGGGAAAAGTAGCAGGAAAGCCATGGGGGTTTACTTGCGCCGAGTCGGCCATGGGGATGAACGACGGACGGGATGTGGTCGTTTGGATGATGGTAACGGTGGTTGGAGAATGACATGAGCGGGAAGAGGGGGCGGAAGAGCGCGGATGGACGGCCGCGCCATGAGGAGGGAGGGTGGACCGTTGAAGTAGTAGGAGGGAAAGACTTTTGGACCAATGACAACAGCGAACGATTGATTTCTAGCCAATGAAAGAAGCGTGGTTGTGTGATTGCACTGGTGTGACAAATATTGGGTTACGACGTGAGGTTTTTACTCCAGCTGGTGAAAATCTCATATTGGAATACAGTATCTCGGTTAGATAGAACTTTTTTTTCTCTAAACTTTTGCTTTCTAACGATTGTTTGGCGTTCGTCCTACTGACAAGTCGTTTAGGGTGAGCTGCAGGCCACACATTTGCACAAGCAACTTGCCAGCACGCGTCGTGTGATCGCGCGCCTCGTCTACCAATATCGAACGTGCACCAAAAGACAAAACCCTAAAAACAGAGAAGAAAAATTAATAACAGAGAAAGCTCATTAATAGCGTAGAAAAGATGACAAAAACAGAGAAAACGCACGAAAAACACACTCATTCGTATCGATAAACACACAAAGGACCGGGATTAGGTCTGTATAAGCCAATAAGCGACCGGTGCGGGTCGCACAATATTCGTGGGCCCGGCCCACTTAAGAACCTAACGTGTTGGTAGAATCATACTTCGAAAGTACATACACTAAACAAATAGCATGCGTCAAGCTTTGAAGGCAAGTTCTCATTGTTCGGCTCGCGCTTATGCTAGCGCCACGATTAGCGTGTCTGTGTGTTTTCGAGAGGTTGTGCTATAGCGTAACACTAGCACTCGAAATGACAATATCGAATAATGCATACAAACTTGCATCACTTGTTTATCGTTATTTAATTCAATATTAAAACCTATCGGTAGCCTGTTTGCTGGGCCGGTTTACTCTCACCTGATACATCCTATTTCCTTAATCGTCGTGCTTGTGCTCTCTGTAGACGTTCATAACACTACCACTCGAAATGACATAGAATAATGTACAATTAATTTAGTTTGCGTTATTTTATTAAAATTAAAATTAAATCTAACGCTATTATGTTTGCTGGGCGTGCTTACTCTCATCTACTAATTATATTGCCGCAATCGGTATCTGTGTGCTTTGTAGAAGTTGTGCTACGGCGTAACACCAACAACAACCGAGATGACAATATCAAATTAACATCACTTGTCGTTAATTTATTGAAAATACTGCTCCTGCTTTTTTATTTGCTGGGCCTGCTTACTTTCATCCACTACATTATAATCCCGCAATCGGCATGACCTCTAGAGCGTGCAATATACAATGGAATATGGGTTATGGATAGTAGGACCAGACCCACCACCCAAACCCATGAAGCCCCTACTTGACTACCCTATTCCCGCTTTGTCCATTTTTGATGAACTTTCTCTATTATTCATTTTTCTTCTCTGTTTTTAGGGCTCTGTCGCACCAAAACGTATTGTTTTAGCTAAGAATATTAACGATTCACTTAGGGCAAAGTTCACCTCTGTTCTGGAACAGCTCGGTTGAAAAATGGGGGCATCTGATTGGTCAGATGGTCGTCACCATCTCGGTTGGCTCAACTGACCTCGAAGAGGTCGGCTGAGTCAACAGATCCTCGGTTATAAAATTATACAGGAATTTTCACCCAAAACTCACAGACATGGATGACACTGTTTTTGCTCACCCATATCTATGAAAGGTCGGTGTGTCTTCTTTAACTTGGTTGGCCCTTCGGTTAGGAGCCTCTAACCGAGGTGACTCAAACAGAGGTGAACTTTTCCCTTACGACGTTCCATCACTGTTTTTGCACAAAGTACGCTCTAGTTTTGGAATATTTTGAGCATAAGCTCGCGCTTTTTGTGCTTTATAAGAATTTGCGTCAGTCACACGAACATGGGTGTTTTCTGCTACATGCTAAGAACAATGCAGCGAGGTCAAACGCAGCAATTAACTAGCGTAGTACTTTCCCCGAAAATAAATATTTTACTAAGCTTAGTATTAATACTTCGTACATCTTATTTCGACAAGAACGAATTAAATTTACACAGAACAATACCAATCTTACGCACAATACCAATATGCAATAATGTGAGAGTGCGAGAGCTGCGTTTTATTTTTTAAGTCCGTATCCCTAATAATCGAGACCTCTGATTGTTACTATTTTCCCGTTTGCATAGGGGTGGAGATGACGGTGCGAACGGTGCGTCCGTATGTTGGTTTCATAGAGCGCCAAAATCGATTTGGCGAGAATGGCCAAAATACTTTTGATAGCTATGTTCGTGGAATGGTAATAAACTATGAACATATTCAATGGGTCCAGAGTCATTACGAAATTATATCAGTAAAGACTTACCATATCAACAACAAGTAGGGACATTTGGATGAAAATATTACCATGACTGTAAAGTCGTTCGCAACGATGTGGTTATCAGTAGATCTTGATATGTAAAGACAACTCTAACAAACTCATTTACTCGATCGATAATGAAAACAAACACATTTACTTCGAAGTATTCTTACCGATGGGCGTGACTGGGTACTACACACACCTGCTTGGTACACACATCCTGTACCATAAAGTAGGTACAACGTACCGTAAATAATAAAGTCATTAGCTTCGCAGAGCTGTATTTGGCGGGGGCTTCCTGCAACTCGATCCCGCTAATATCGCAAGCTCTTACCATTTGCATTTTTGGTGATGGGATCGAGTTGCAGGGAGCGTAACAGACACCAACTTTGGCGTCGGTTTGACCGAGGGCAGAACGGACAGCAGGGCGAACAGCAACTTGTCAACTAGCGGATCCATTTCTCTTAGCGAACAGACGGATTTTTATCTCAAACGTACCGGGTATTCGTTCCGAGCTAGACGAAGAAAATTTTAGATTGGTAGGATGAAAAGATCAGCGCTCGTAAGAGATGGTCGTCGACTCTGTGTTGCAAGCAGCTGATGCTGGGTTAGAGACACTCATTAGGTGCCAATGCGCTAAAACAAGGTTACTACGCCAGGCAAAAGCTTCGGTAAATGCTTTTTGAAAGCCTTAAAAAGTTGGACGTGGGGAAGAACGACACGATGAGTATGCATTAATCGTCCTCGATAAAACCCGATTGCGCAAATTGCGTTAGGACAAGGTTTAGAAAAAAAATACCCAGATTTGTGGATCCATGGATCATTATCACCAACTTGGGCTTTGTTCCTTCAGAGTGTATAGGAATGATCAAGCCAGCAACGTCACCAAGATTTACGGGACATACGGACAATGATTTCAGACATGGAAGATTCCTCTTCGTTTAGAGAAGAAATGACCGTACCCGACGGTTAAAGATCTATCCCAAACAAAACAAAAATAAAATATATAAAAATGTAGATAACGTAATTTGCCAGGATTTTCGATCAATTCGAAATTTCATCATTAGGGCGTGACTGAGTAATGACTTCAATTCTTTACGGTACGTTGTACCTACGTTATGGTACGGGGTGTGTGTACCTAGCAATCCAGTCCTATCAGGAAATTGCAGAACTCGAGGATCTAACGAAACTATTAATTGATGCAATTCTGTTCGCAAACAGTTGATGGCGATCTGCAACATCGTATTCTTTGATAGCAACGATTTTAAACTTGTCAATACCATATTCTTTAAAATACGGGTCGATGGAAAAAAAATGGTGCCAGTCTTATATCTCTTGTAATCATATTTGTGATGTTACCAACGATGCTTCAATTGATTGAAGGTGGATCCTATATAGCAGATATCCGATTCGAAATGAATAATTCTGTGATCCTGATGTTGTATATTTTATCTTCTAGAAATTAGGATTTATTTAAGAAAGGATATATAATTCAGAGAATAAATATACAACAAATATGTGCTTCAAAGAGATCACGACTGATATTACGAAAGTCAGCTAAGAAAAGCGGCGCAATGCGAAAAGACGCGTTATTGTTAATACAAGTCTTTTTGAATTTGTTTATCCATAGTTGCTCTGACATGGGGAAGTTAAAATGCAGTTGTGGAATGGAATATAGTTATTCTAATCTAGCAAGACACCGTAAATCAAAGAGGAGGAGACATCAAGAAATAATGGCTTCACAAAGGATTAATGTTTAAATCAACAAATCCTTTTAGAAGATCAAACCTCTTTTTTTTGCTGAACATATAACCAAAAGAGACCCCAGATCCCAAAATACTCAGAATATGTTCCTTGATATTGAAACTCCGAGTATGGTAGATGACCTATCTTTGTTGGGGGACCCTCATCCCAATGACCAACGTTTTGATTGATTTGTAGTATTATGCATTTCAATTGACTTGCGAGCATAATTCTGTCAGCAAAGCATTGTTCGCACAAAATTCGAATTTTGCCACAATTAAGCGTTGGTAAAATTAGCATAAGTTATGGCAGCTTTAACTTTACAGCTATCCGTCGTGGGCAGTAACAAATTTACACAGGATTATTCCATTATTATACAAACAGCAATAGTACTGGTTGTTCAACATGATAAAACGGCTGTGAACATTTTCAGATGGAGGAGCAACATGACATGCAGCGACTTCAATCATGCCATTCAGTATCCACCGTCACGCCTTTCCAACTCAACGGTTTTGGCGTAAAAACGGCCATAAGTGATTCTAAGCGCTGGTTACGAAGTATGGAAAATTGTATACGTGCCATTGTTAGCATTCGGTTATTAAGTGTTCGCGCAATTGATGGCAATGGCGCGAGTTTCAGCATTGCAGCGGGTTCTGTGGTAGACATGGAACAGGGTTTAATTCTCACGAACTGACGCCGGGACCCGTTGTAGCCGATGCTATTTTGCTTAAGAAGGAATAAGTTGATCTTGTGCCTATTTATCGAGATCCCGTGCATGACATTGGATTTTCCGCTTTGATCTCAAGAGAGTCATGTTTTTAGAGCTGCGAGATTCCTCTACGGCCAAGATTGGCGCCAAAATCCGCGTCGTCGGCAACAACGCGGGGGGAAAGTTGTCGATTCTTCCTGGCATTTTGGCTAAACTACATAGATCGGGACGCACCTTCCTACGGCTCCAGCACATATAATGATTTTAATACATTTTTTATTATGCGGCAGCAAGCAGCACAAGCGGAGGCCGAGGGGCTCTCCGGTGCTTAATGTTGACGGATGTGCCATGGCACTAAATGCTGGAGAAGCCAAGAAGGCGGCGTCGTCATTTTATCCCTCGCTGGATCGCGTTGTTCGAGTGCTTGAACTTATTCAGCAGGGTTAACCCTTGCCGCGTGGTTACAATTCAGACGATTTTTCATCATACGGCGTTGATGAAGTTAGACGCCTTGGACTATCGCGAAAAACAGAGGCTCTGGTCATTCAATGAGGGCCAGCTCACGATCTACGTACCTTATTAAGGTTGCGGGGAAGTACGGCGCGACGTTTTTGGATATTAAAGAATTTATGGACTTGCACGTTGCTGAGAGTGTGGATGTGTAAATACAGCGCGTAGAAAAGAACTATACAGCAGCACTAACCATCCAAGATTTGCATTCTATCACGCTAGACAGGTACTTGGAAATTGTAGGTGGCATTGTGCATGCATTGTCCTATCAGCAAGCTCGTAATGCATTAATGCAGGTGGGGTGTCTTTTTAGCTCAAGCGGGGTCACACACTGTTCATGAAAGCGCATCTGGGCCAGCCTTGTATAATAACGTCTGTGGCAGGAGAGCCGACGCCTACTTAGATGAATTCGTGAGTGTCATGGCGTCCCTACCCTACAGCTTTTGCACAGTGCTGCGGTACTTTCGGCCTGCCAATTTTACTGGTGTCTTTATCCCAGCTTCACGTTCAGCCGTGGAACAAGACGATTACAGTTACGATCCGAGCAAGCCGTTCAGGGATCTGTTTGTCATCTCAACGACCGAACCGACGGAAGCTCAACCTGAGTCCCGTAAGCCATGGGGTGCTCGTCAAGTATGGGATTTAACTCCGATGGTCCTGCAAATCAAGAAGAACATTGTTCCTCGATGTTTCTCTCGCCCCGGCAAATGGATTTTTCTTTCCAAGTCACCGGCGTCTCTGCTGGACCAGTGGAATCCAGGTTTTATCCCGGCGAATGCTGTTCGGGTTATGCTTGACTCGAAACCTTGGGATGTTATTTCGACTCTCATGCTTGTGTTAGTACTCACCAGTGAACAGCTCGATTTCGCCAGTCAAAGGTCAGTATGCGCCAGTAAACAGCGAGTATATGCATATGAAGCACCGAATTACGCGCCAGTCGGACACGAATCGGCGGAGATTGATGCCACACGAGGTCATGGGGACGCGCACGATAAAGAACCGTTTGCGGACACCCACGACAAAGAACACAAAGCCAATGAGAATGATCATGAGGGCACTGGAGAAGACCAAGCTGCTCATGGACATGTCATCCACGACTTGATTGCGAACGAACACAAGATATCCTGTAAAAATCAAGAAGTATTTGAAATTGACGAATCGTCCAACGACGACGAAGCTCAGGGTGACTCTGGTATCGCGCATGCTGATCCTCCGACCTCTAACAATGCGGTAGCAAACAAAATCTTCGTGATCGCTACAACAAGACGCCGAAGCCGCCCGAAGATAAACAAGGGAGCTAAGAAGAGTTCCTAGTCTCAGGCCATCCTCGAGACAGACAAGCGTGTTCAATACTTCATCCAAGGTTTATCGGAAAATTTGGAGGCTGTCTCGGCATTCCTACACGCCGACAGCGGGACCATTACCTACGCGGGGTGTGCCAAAACGTTCCGCAACATGGTCGTGTCAGACGAGACCAAATCGAAGTCGCAGACCAAGGCAGTTACTAACGCAAGATTGACAACTGTCCACGCGCAGCAGATTACGAAGATTCTATCAACATCCGTGATTACCAAGATGGTTGAAGCCTGTGCACACGTCCAGAAAAAATACACATCAGAACAAGGATTACCATCCAAGGCTAGTGACTTACGACTCACGTACCGAAAGACGACTTACTCCCGCGAGATGGTACAGGATATGCGTCAATGGCACAACCTTATGCCTCTGTTCGAGAAAGTAGACGAGACCGTTTCGTGAATCCAAAATCTCCCTGCGTTGTTGAAGAGCTTTGATCCCGAGGACACCTTCACATACCTCGAGGATAACAAGCCGATCAAGGTAGCTGAATCCGTGAAGACCTTCAGCTTAGTCGAGAAAAATGCGGCGTACCTGGAATTTGCATGCGAGCGGCTGCTAGATGACCAATGTATGAGCGCGGTGATGTGGATCATCCGGCAACGCCACCCAGACCATGTCGAGTTCTTGGCTCCTCAATGGACCATGTTCCCCTTCAACAGCGAGCTTAAAGACGTCATGGATAAGACCGGCGTCTTCACCAACCCCGCAGGTAAGCTGTTCATGTTTGTATACCCTGGAGGTAAAGAAGCACTGGTGCAGCGCGGGTATCGATATGCGAAAGCCCAACGTCGTCGTGAAGGTATTCGACCCGCTCCAACAATACGTCCAACAGCTGAACCAGCACGTCAAGTCAATTTGTGACGCGCTCTTACCGTCGCTCGCGGCTGAGATCAAGACCATTCAAAGTTTCTAAGGTGCGTTACGTGGGCACAAATGATTCTTCAGCGATCCTCATGCTTCTGTCTTACAGATATCCAACAACTTGAGAGCTATAACTGTTCTCCTTGATGTTCCTCGAGCTACAACTACATGATATCTGCGGTGACAAGTATGACGACGAGTCGGCGGCTACGGTCTTCCGGTATCGCTATCTTGCACAGTAGTATGTACCCTCGTTTCTTAGTAACACGTCAATAAACGCTGTTTCCATCACCACTAAGATATGCTCCAGTATATACAACATCCTATCCAGTGTATGCTAGAACATGGGTTTCAGGTGATGAGTCTCAACCGTCTGTAGACATTTTTCTCGAAAAACAAGACCATCACTCTTCTTCTGTTGTCCATCCTACGTCCACCCTAACCCCGTCATCAAGTGATGACTGCACGCATATGCTGGCATACACTGGCGGTAAGGGTTGTCATATACTGGTTGTGGCCTCAGCCATACTGTTGAGGAGCAGATCTTCGTAGTAGGCGGAAAAATGAAAAGTAAATATATTTTTAATGGTCCTTAGTTCGCAAACCTATTGCTACTTCTAAGCCAATCATTTTTATGGAACCTTGAAGAAGTTTTAAGAAGCTTCTGACGTCATAACCGGTATCAAACCGTTCCCTTACTGGTATACTACGCTGGTCGTATTTAATATGCGGCGCTATATCAACACCCCCACTCGCCGCTTATCTTTTACACAAGCCTGGGTCCAATGCCACTAGCCAGCATCATGTACTTGAGTCTCTTGGTTCCCATATCCTTGGTTAGCATGTTCGGCTACTGGTCCGTCGTTGATACGTACTTGACAATGATGGTTTCTCGTGCCACATTCTCTCGGATGAAGTGATAACGAATGTCAATGTGCTTGGTTCTACCGTTATATATAAAATCCTGCATTATTGGCCAGCCCAATTGTACCTTGATTATCTTCCCAAATCTCCGTAGCTCTAACTTGTTGGTGACCCAGATCCTTGAGCAGCGTGCGATCCCAAAACCCTTCTTATGTACATAGGCTAAGAGCCATGTTTTCCGCCTCAGCAGAGCTCAGCGCCACCGTACGCTGATATTTGAACTTGAAAATTACTGGTGCACCACAAATCATTACCATTGTTCCCGATACCGAGCGTCGGTCATCGATGTTGCTGCCCCAGTCCGCGTCCGTGTATGCTGTAACATGCATTTTGCTGGTGCTACCGTCAGAGATCATTCCGTAGTCTCATGTCGTCTTGAGATAGCGGAGTACGCGAATCGCAGCCTTCCAGTGTTTCTGACCTGGATTTTCCAAAACTCGGGATAATTGAGTGACCACATATGCCAAATCAGGACGCGTACACGTTGTGATGTATAACAAACATCCAATCAGAGATATGTAGGGCTTCGATCTCATATCGTTTCTTTCGCCTTCGTAGTTGCCGGTTGCATTATCGACAATTTTAACCCCGATTCACATGGGTTGGTCACTAGCTTGGCATCTTCTTGGTTAAACCTTTGCCCCACGCCGTCAATATACCGGATCTGCCGAATCATGAGCGTGCTGCAATTTTGGTCGTGGTCGATCTCCATTCCAAGAATAGATTTGACCTTTCCCAACTCCTTCATCTTAAAATAATCTTTGAGAGCCGCTTTCACCTCCTAAATCTCCTTGCTTGTCTTGGCAGCGATGATCGTATCGTCAACATATAGACACACGTAGACGTAGCTGCCGTTTGTACATTTGACGTAGATACAGTGATCTGCTTCGCTGCTACGAAACCCTATTTGCAATAAAACAGCAAGAATTGTTTTTTCCATGCACTCGCAGCCTGTTTGAGTCCGTAAATAGCCTTGCCTAGCTTGTACATTAAATTTTCAGAGTTGGATATACCGTCGGTACCTCCATGTGCACCTGTTCCTTAAGGTCACTATTTAGGAACGCTGTATCTGCATCTAGCTGCTCGGTCACGTATCCCTTTGCAAGAATGACTGACCGCACAACCCTTACGGAATTCAGGTTTGCCACTGGCGAGTACGTCTCAAAGAAATCAATACCAAACTTCTGCTTTATCATTTTGCGACAAGCCAGGCCTTGTAGCGTGTCACCTGTCCTGCTCATTGCGCGTTTTCGCAAACACCCATCGGCATCCAATCGGACGAACATCCATTCTCCTTGGTACTAACGTCCATGAACCTTCTCTGCGTGAACCTTGGGTTCCGCGCTCATCGCCTTTACCCACTCTTGAGCGTCACGGCTGTTCATAGCTTGCTAATATGTTGTTGGGGCATCGTCCGCCTCGCCAACGTTAGCAGCGTAAGCCAGTACTGCTTTGGCTATAAGTCCTTTGTGGTGTAGTCGCTCTCAGAAAATCTTCCTGAGACGAACACCCACGGGGGTCCCAGACGACTGACTACCGGAGGGGGTACTCCGTCCATCCGAGTCATGATCCGATTCGGCTTGAGGCCGGCTGGATCGGTCGCTTCCATCCGCTTGATCGCGACTGCTCGAATGTTGCATGTTAAAAGCTCACCTTGTGTACCCGTCAGTACTGGGTGGTTAGCTCTCTTGGTGGACCCTAGGGCGAAAAGGTGTAAATCCGTCCAATAGGGAGATGAGGTGTAGGACTAGGGGTAGCTCCTGGGCGGAAATCGTCACCGGGGAGCTCGTCTGGTAATATACTTGAACTTTGTATAGTGCCGGCTGGGCCGAGAATAGTCGATCGGCCAGCTAAACCAATATGACACTTGAAGTTTGTATAGTACCGGCTGGACCGAGAATAATCGATCGGCCAGCTAAACCAATAACAATGAAGGGCGAATCCAAATGTGTAAGCGAGACAGATACAACTCCACACTCTTCCACAGAAGGCCAAATGTCACCACTTCCCAATACTTAATACCGTGTTCAAAACACGGGCGACTTGAGGTGAGTATACGAAGTCGCCGCGACTCCCGGTCAGGGGACTTCCGGTGGGTTAACTTAACCTTCCCGGGCAAACCAATAACAGCAAGAGGGGACCTTGTTAGCCCTCTGCCGTGAACCAATAAAAGCGACTTGTGTCTAAGAAAGCGAAACGTATACTGATTTATCCTATGACCAATACTCCCTTTGTGTAACCTACCTCAAATAACACGTCTGACCAGTCATGTACCTTACCCAACGCAACCCGGCTAACTCCGACTCTGTGTACCGGTACGGCCGGTACACCAACCCCAAATGGTACCAACCCGGCCGGTACACTGAACCCATATGATACCAGTCCGAATGGTACATTGTACCCGACCGGCTCGGCCGGATAGCCACCCATCCGCGCCCCTCGGCCGCTGACGCTAGCAGTCCCTTGGCAGCCCTTCATACGATCCCGGTGCATACTCTTTCCACTAGAACAATCCTCTTCTTTTGGGCTCCCTTCATTCCATCCTCACGAACAGTCCGCCATCTTGGCCGTCCTCTATCCGCGCCTCGGCCGTCAAACATCCATAATCCTCCCGTCTGCTCTGCCTGCCTGTCCGATTATCCACGCCCCTTGTCAGGTCCGCCGACTTGGTTTCCAGCCAGGCACCGCCCGACCGCCTACAAGGGTACCTGGCAGTCCCAAATTGCATCTTATTACTGGCCGGTCTGGGCATCCGGCTTAGGGTGACATTTCAGCCAATCCGATGCGGGCATCCATCATCATTAGTCCGCTAACTTCTGGAGCACTTCACCACAGCCGCCCCTGAGCCTTGTCGCAGCCGCACAACGGTTGAGGCACGCGCTCATCACATTCCCCACACTTCGATTTTCAACGTCTCTATGTCTGAACGTGACAACGCCCCCATTGCTCCTGTGCCGGGCCACTCCCCGGTCAATACCCAGCCATCGGCCGTAGGACCGGATGCCCATCTGGCCGGCCCAGAGCATCGCCCCGGGCAACCTGACCTGGCCGCTCTGCAGGCTCAAGTCGCTGCGCTGACCGCTCACGTAGCCAGCTTAGAGCAAGCAAACACCGAGTTGGCTGCGACCGCCCGGCTGGCTAGCCAGCAAGCAGACGAATCCCGGGTCCGGGAAGTCCTGGCGACTTTTCAGTCTCGCGACCGAATTGGCCGGCTGGAAAGTGAGAACGCCGACCTTCTCCAAGCGAGAGATCGCCTCCGAAAACAGTCGGACTCACAGCGTGTCCAAAACCAGAAAGTCGTAGCTGCCTTGAAAATCCAAAGTAAGTATCTTCCGCCTGTTCTGGTTCGCCTCCCCACTCACTCACTCCGTGTATGCTCTTAGACCAAAACGTCACGAACCTCCGTGTCTTGATGATCGAGTCTTTTCAGACCGCGCGTGAGTTGACGACGCGCTACGACAGCTATATCAAGCTCTCCAATCGGTTGGAAGGTGCGCAGCTGAAACTGGGCAATTTGGAGTTTCGCCGGATCCGTCTTGCCAAGAAGCTGACCAAGTACCAGAAGGCGCTATATCAGTCGGCCGATGCATCGCCCGACCTTCAGCGCCGAATCCGGGAGCTCGAGGCCGCATACGCTGAGACCCAATCGGGTGTGAGTGAAGCCCGGGAGGCGTTCACTCAGCTTGCGGAGGAGCGTGCGGATTGCCTGTCTTCTCTCAAGGAAGATCGGGCTCGTCTAGCAGCTTCGGCGTCCCGGGTGAGAGGTCTCATGAAGGGTCCCGCCCCCATCCGGGAGGCTATCAGGCACCTCCTTGACTTGGCTTGTCCGCGAGACCCTGGTCAGGTCGCTTCCGCCACGCCCCTTCTTCCGTCAGCTGCTAATTCCGCCGCGGCCGTCCAGACATCTGACGCGGGAACTTCCGCCCCCATCCCAGCGACCGGTGATACGGGAAAAGTTTCTCGCCTACGGATTTGGAATACCTCCCAGGACCCTAACCCGCCGCCAGCGCCAGTCAACCAGCAGGCGGCTTCTCTCTTGTCCACTGAAGATCCGCCTGGGCACAAAGGCAAGCGTCGATCCAGTCGGGTTGCGTCGCTCCAAGGCTCCGTGGCAGCCAAACGGCCCAAACGGTCCGCCGCGCCGGTGAGCGCGGCCCTAGTCCATGGGGAGAGCGGGCCAAGTCCTAGACCCACTTCGATCTCGGCTCCACCGGCTTCGGGAAAGTCCCCCCGTCGTCCTCGCGCTGCCAGATCTTCGTCGAAGGCTCCGACTACTCCGGCTCTCCTTAGCGTCTCCCCTCATGATCCCCGAGGTCCGTCCACCGCCTCTCCTGATGGAGAAGAAGCGTCTGGCCTATCGGGGCTGGATTCTGACGAGGCTACCACTGAGGACCTCGAGGAATTGCCTTCTCCGGACCCCTTCGCCTTCGACGAGAACGAGTCCAAGGAATCCTCAGAGGAGTCTCCTCCGTTGTGGATTCCCCGCCGGAAGGTCATGACGGCCCTCGAACTGGCCGCGGCGGTCCCTTGGTCAAAGGCGCAGTTGGAAGGCCTGCGTATCCAAGACCTCACTGGCGCCTTGGTCACCAAGTCGTTGACTCGTCCGCCGCTGTGGATATTCCCACCGGCCCTCGCTGTGCCCAAGGCCGAGGACTGGAATGCCAAGCTTGTGGCGATTGGGCCGCTGAACGCAATTTTGTCCCAGGAACCTTGGGCCATACTGGCGACAGAGATGCCGGACATCGGCCTGCCTCGTGCCGGCTGGTTCGCGGAATTGCGGAAAGTCTGCAAGGAGTACCTCTCCCGGCATGGACAATCCATCTGGGAGTCAACTCATCACCTTTGCATTTCTGTTGCCGCCGGGCGCGAATCTCCCGAGCTAGCCAAGTACCGGACCGACCGCAAGAACCGTCGCAACCGCGCGACTGAGGGCTGGGCTAAGGTCTGCAACTTCGTGGTCGATGGAATCCAACGCGGCCACTGCGACTTGGACATTTTCCTCCACCCGATCATGCTACATCTGGCCAACCGCCGCGTGGAGAAGAGCGGGATCTCGGCCGAAGGCGGGACTTGGTATCCAGGTTTGGGTAAGTGTCAGGTTCCCACTCTCCAAGCTTCGCTCGATGCGCTCGACCAACAAGATCCGTGGCGCAACCAGTTTCGGCAGGATCCTGATCGTCACCCTGGCCTCCGCGTACCCCGACTCCGGAGCAAGTTTTGCTGAGCTTCGTCGAGGGTGTCCCACGAGGCTAGCCTTGCCTACATCGTCTTTTTCATTCGTTACTGGCTGTTAACCTCGATAATACATTTTTCTTTCCATTTTTTACGTAAGTAACCGCTTGCTCATCTTCCTCGTCTGACTTCTCCCATCCGGCACCATACTGAATCGAAGACAACTCCGGAAAACCATTCCATCCGGCACCATACTGATTCGAAGATAACTCCGAAACCACTCCATCCGGCACCATATTGAATCGAAGACAACTCCGGAAAACCATTCCATCCGGCACCATACTGATTCGAAGATAACTCCGAAAAAGGCCGATCGGACCCGACTAGCTCCATCCACCGATTACTCGGCTGAGTGGTGTTATCTGGTCCTGCCGTGCCTGTTGCCCTGGGGCCGGGCGGACTAGTTCTCTGTCCCACCTTCTTCGTGGGTCTGCATGACCCCGAAGCGATTCCGGCTAGTCCGCCGGCGATCGAACTCTCTCATTAAAGCTCCGCAATTTAAGTCTAGCTCGTCCACCCACGACTGCTCCTCGCAATTCTTCCACTGCACGAGAAACTCCCTGTGAATCCGCCCAAACCGGGTTTTCCGTCCGTTCCGGACGTCCAAAATTTCTTCTACCTCGTACTCGTCCGGGTCTAACGGCTTGTCCCAACTGTCCTCCGGCAGCAGAGCTTCATCGAAATCCAACCGGTCGCTTTCCCCCGCAAGGCGTATATTCGGGCGGTCCGGGAAATGCTTCGCCAACTTCAACTTGGAGACATGTACTATCGGAAAAACGCTGTATTCCGTACCGGCCGTGACCAGCTTAACTGCATGATCC
>MIQA02001361.1:0-20501 GCA_001887855.2 Sclerospora graminicola | reverse complement strand
CTCACTGTTTAGAATCAACATCACTTCTTCATGATCGGATGGGATACTTGGATGTTGCACTTGTGTCCAGTGTATCTTCTTGAACTGGTCTTCGGATACGTAAAACCTGTCTAACCTACTCGCCGAATTACCCCGCCAAAAAGTGAATGGGATGTATTCTGTATCGTGCTCTTCTACTGACACATTGTAGTGCGCCAACTGCGAATCTCGTAGACGCGATTCATTTAGTAACTCCGTCAATTCTCCACATTCTGTCTTGACCCTGGTCGATAACCCACTTCTATCTAACACCGGGTCTTCTACACAATTAAAGTCTCCACACCGAATAATGCAGTATCTTCGCTGCACAAACCACGCCCTTAAACTTTGATAGAAACTTGCCCTACTTGCCGGTGTATGTGCTGGTCCGTAAATATTAAGTATACTCCATTCTCCATAACGAAACGCAATCATTCTTGTTGTCCACAAATGTTCGTTCCAAACCGAAATCTTCTTTACAAACCGGGGAAAGAACAACACTCCCACTCCGCTCGTTTTATCGTGCCCAATACTCCAGTATGAAAGTCGTGTATTGTCCTCTCGATAGTTATTGACCCGCTCCCACATCTTGGTTAACGTTGTGACCTCATCCTGTGAGACTACATGCGTTTCTTGAATCATCACTCCTACAACTCCTGCTGTGCTATGGTCTTTCACCCAGGCTTTCATCCAGTCATATCTTCGTTCATTAACAAAACCTCTCACATTCTGAATGACGAACTTGATCTTGGCTCCTCCCGTTGTCGTTTACTGCTGTCGTAATGTTTTCTGTGACCTCCATTTACTTATATTCACGCTCACTGTTTGCGCATACTCTTCCGCGGTAGGGTAATACGTGCCTGCTGCAGTATAAGACCGTCCTTGTCTGATCACGTCCGTGTTGCCCTTAGTAATGACTCGTCAGCAACTCTGGCCGCGCATCTTCCGATTCCCCCACTGTTATGATTTCACCGTCGACTACCGAGAGTATGAAGCTGTGAAGTTCCGCCCACTCCGCGCCTTCTGTTGTCCCAAAGTGAGTCATCTTCTCCCTATATCGCGTGTTTACCTTCATTGCTTGTAAATGTCGCTTCAGTTTTACTACGATGGTGTCATCCAGCGCTGCGTCCTCCCCTACTACTGCTGCGATTGTCGCCCCGTATATATGCACAAACAGTAACAATTTACTTACCATATTCCGCCGTTTCGGAGCGCATAATCTAATGAAGGCATTATGCCCATATGCTGCATGCCGGAGCTTTGCCCACTCCTGCGCGCTGTTCCGTACCTTGTCCTTCTGTTTCTCATTCTGGAGTATGTGTACACGCTCTTCCCAGTCCGCGAACTCGGTCGCCGCTACTGCTGAGACCTTCTCTCGCTTTCCTTGCAGTATTACCTCCTCCCAACATTGCTTCCTCCAATCCTGGGCCATCATTACAAATATGTCCTGATGCAATAATTGGAGCAGTCTATGTGGATGAGTAAAGTGTGCTAGCAGATGTAAGACTGCCTCTCCGTCTGCCGTGATCGCTTTCCTCCATTCTCCAGTCGTTGCGTCTACTTTCGGGATTACTACTCCTTGCTGAAACCTCCACGTCTCCGCCATAGTATCCCAAGCCGCTTTCCATCCTACCTCATCCATTTCCGCCTCCGTGGGTGACCTTATTGTTCGGTCAAATTCATCATATAATTCTCGTCGTGTCAGTGTCCCACACTCTTCCTCCTTCTTCTCCTCTGCCTGACCCTTAGCTGTATCCCGTGTCCAGTCCTCTCCCGTTCTTTTTTTTCTCTTGCGCGGTAGTACCGGTAGTCCTTTGGCTCGCCCCGTATTCTCTTCACCCTCGTTATACTCCGATTCTTGACTATTACTTCTTGATGTAATACTGTCCTCTGCCGATTCGCCTTCTAACGTCGCTACTCCGCGGAGGTGGTTGTACCATCCTGTTAACTCCCTCTCCGTCACATCAAAAAACTGTGACACCGCTTTCCTTGTCTGGGTATTTGTCATATCTGCTTCCAGTAACTTGATCTGCTCCTCTTCCGGTCTCCACGTCACCTTTTCGTGCAGTAACGCTAGCAGTCTCCGCGCATGTGACGTCCCTTGCCGCAATAGGGTGTCCATTTGCCACCTGAATACATGATGTATCTTATTCTTCTCTCTCTTCTGCTCCCCGTTGTGCATTTGCTCCCCTGTGCTACTCACCAACACTTGTCTATCTTCCATGCCTGTCTCTTCTCTTTGTGATAACTCGTTCCCTCCTGCAGGCCCATCCCCAATGTCTCGCGTTGTGTCCTCCATATCTATGTCTCCTGCTTGCTGTGCCCCTCTCTCCTCACCTTGTTGTCGCCATCCGTGGACGAATGCTTGATAATGCGCGTGTTGGAAAAAGAGAACAATAGGTAACTTGACCCCCTCCCCTTCTGCTTTCGCTTTCAAGGTTAGCACGCGTTCAATACAACCCCCTACTGTAACAGGATATTCCCCACATGTCGCATACTTACGCTTCTTAAATATTCTCGTTTCCGGGGCGTAGTGAATCGCCCCTAATAAACCCGAAGCTGCGTCCTTGCTAATCACAAAGATGTCACGTTGTAGGAATGTCCCGATACTACATAAAGTATCATTGCTGCCCCATGTTTCTGCTCCAATCATCTCACTTACCTGTGGAGGACTTCTTTTATATGCCTCCAGATATGCTCGAAACTCCATTTCCGTGGTCTGAGCTGACATCCTTTCATATCCCCTTCCTAAACTTCTCAGCGTCTGCTTTCTAACTCCTGGTGGAAACTTGATGGCAAAGTCCATCTTTGCTCTCGTTACACAACCGTCCTTGATACTCCTCGCTCCTTCCTCTAAGAACGTAAGATCGTCCGTCAAATTTGAATTGAACATCGCTTGTACCACTCCATACGCTTGGCAATTTCCTGTAGCCGGTGTCTGGACCAACTGAAGTCCCATCATTATCATAGCATCCGGCAAGTTCCACTGCCGATCTTGTGCCCAGTCTCCTTTGTGCCAAGAAAACTCCGCCAAAGGGCCTAATGTCTGGCCTAGGCTTTCCTCCAATTTCTTAATGCGTTTCTTCGCCGCCGCTTCTTTTACTTGTAATTTTGTGTTCTCCCGTTGTTTATCCTTGGGTGTCGCTCCCACTCCAGTCCCTTTCGTGTCTCGTACTCTATTGGTACCCCCTGCTCCGATAATCCTCTCTCGCTTAGCATCCACCTGACAAGCCGGCTCCTGGTCCGGTTCCTTGTGACCATTGTCCCGATTCTGTTTGGATGCGTTTCCTTGTATACTTTGTTGCTGCCCGTTATGCTCGCCGATCTCATCCCCCTTCGCATCCACTCGTTTGTGATCTCGTCCGTTTTCTATACCCGTTTTTTTTTTCATGTATCCCTGTATGTACTCCTTTACTTACTGCTGGTTTCTTTTTTTTTCTACATCGATCCATTTTTCCTCTTTCTCTGGCTCTGTTGTCGGTAGGCTTTCATCACTTCCTCCTCCAGTTCTTCCTTCTCCAGTCCCCTCATCCGTGTCCCTTGCTGTCCCCTCGGTTCCTTTGGTCTGGTCTCCTGCCCCAGTCTCGTTATTGTCCACCGATGAGGTACTGTTGTTGTTCATGGTATCCTGAATGGTATTTTGCGCCTTACAGATCTCTGTGACTTCTTGTCGTAGCTCTTCCATACTGGTGAAGGTCGGCGGTGGTACCTTGATGTCGTGTACTTCCTCCACCGATACATTCAAGCAGTGTTTTTCCCGTAACGTGTTCTCCGACGCCGGGCATCCCCGCATCTGATGCCCGACGTCCCCGCACCTCAAACAATGACGCCTTCCTCTGGTGGCCGGATGCTCCACTAATAGCAATATTCCACACCACCAAATTCTCTTAATTCCCACAAACTCAGCCGGACAACCTCCAGCAGCTATTCGAAGCTCCCAGTCTAAGGAAGCCGTCGCCATCGGTCCGCCTTGGTCTAGCTCTTGCAGCCTAAAGGATACCTTGATCTTTGCTTCTAGGAACGCATTGAACCTGAGAATATCAATGTTTCTTGAGATGTTCCGTAGTAACAGAGTGTAGACAGGTTGAGCCCCAATAATACCTCTTGATGAATAACCTTGTCTCTTCCATACTGACGTGTTCTCCATCTCTTCTATTACAGCATGTTCGTTCTTCAGGCGATGCAACTGTTTGTGATAGGGTACTTCAATCCTTTCATATTGTAGTGCCGCCTCCCGCGTGTAAAAATGAAAGTTTAAACGGTGATTAGAATGATCATAGCTAATACCTTTCACTTTTGCCAACATTTCCCACAGTTTTCCTTGCGTCATCCCTCTTGCCGTCGCTGCCATTGCAATGCTCTCCTGTATACTTCTCGTACTCTGAAAAACACCCTTAATTGGCATTTCTCCTTTCATGTCCATGCTTAGACATCCTTCCACTTGCATTCGAATAGTTAAAATTAGCCTCAACCGTTGTCCATTGGTCATGATACTCCATAAGAACGGCGGCAAATACCTCGCTATTATCGTTCCTTCTGCTAGACCCTTGACTATCCGCCATTCTTCTGCTGTTCCTTCTCGTACTCGCCCTTCCAGTCCCGACGCCCCCTCTGTTTTACAGACTTTATACAGAGCGTTAATCTCTGCTTGATCATAATGCGCTTTATTAAATAGAAAGTCGTCCTTGATCTTGGGTCCCTTGGACTTGTCCTCTTTTTCACCCGTCACCTTATGTAACCAATCCGTCAGTACATCTCCTGTTTTCAACGCCACTTCTACTTTCCCTTTCCCTATGCATTTCGCCAGTACATTTTCTAGGGATTGCTTGGTTCTTGCGTGGATTTGGCATGCTTCTCTCACCTTCCCTTGCCATACTGTCCATTCCTGCTTCTGTTGTACTACCATCAGTTCAAACAGGTCGATCAGCCGTTCCTGTTCTGGTACTGTGATCCGTGGTAGTTTCGTTCCAGCCAATTGACTTCCTGTCTTCTGTTGCACCATCTGACGAAAAAGGGCCTCAAACAGTTGCTGCATCAGATCTATCCACGTCTGTAGCCGGGGTCTTTTTTGTGTCGCATCCTGAAGCGCCTGTGCCAACACATCAGCTCAGTCCTGTGGTGTAATCTCTGGCTTCTCCTCTTCCTTCATCTCCGTATCGTGTTCCTCATAGCATTCCGTGCCACAAGAGGTCTCGTCCACGTGATTACCTCCCCCTTCTGTCTCGTTAATACTGCCCCCTCCATCTAGTCCTGCCTCTGCCGAGTAAGTTCTACTCTCTCCGTTTCCTACAGTATTATCCAGTTGTTCATCCGACATATACCCCGCCACCTGGCTTAACTGTGATTCCAGGACAATTTCATCCACGGGCTGGGCTTCTTGTTCAGTCCCCTGCTCTTTCGGAGTCCCCGTTGATCCGTCCCCAGGATCCCTCCTTACTTTTACCTCCACTCCATCTTCACCGGGCCCTTCTCCAGTATCATCCATCTGCTCCTCAACTTCGAAGTGCTCTCTCTTAACTTTGTAGTCGTGATCCTACTCCAACCAGCGCCGGGTTGGGAGGGCTTTTCAGCAAAATCAGAACTGTTTTTGCACACAGACTAATTACGGTGGTTGGAAGGTATGTACCGTAAAACACAAGTTACATGTCGCCTTATGATAATTGCCGCCTAGAGATTTTAGCCAATCAATAGACAGTACACTCGTTGCTTAAGTCCTTTAGAGGGGTAGGGAAACGAGTACCGTACTGGATCACCGATGCGACATCTAACTTGTGTTCTACGGTTGTCATGCTTCCACCAAGCCGCCGATCCTGCATGCACTTATTCCATTCTGCATCCTCTGTTTTTTTGTATCCCCATTTTTGCTCGATCGTAGACAGGCATCCCATTAGCGAACGATAGTCAAAGCTTCGAAACGTTCGGCGCATCCACTGTTTGATGTTCGAAAAGGAGATTCCCTCCTTCACCCACCATGGAAAACCATGAATGTCAGGGTGCGCAGCAAATACCAATCCTCTCATTGCGTCCTCTGCCTTAGATGATTGTCCATTGCTGCATATTTCATTGTCAAAGGGACCTGTCATATCGCAATCCCAGTAAATCCCATCATTGTGTTGAATAAGTACCCATTTGCGACTCGTTGTCTTGCACACGCCGACGACGCTTCGTCCCCCTTCCGATGTCCATTCCACTTGGGCCCATATGTCCGGCGTCCAAAATAATCGCAGTTGACCCGCCGATCCAATATCTCCACCAACCGGTACTCGTGGAGAGCACAGGTTGATCGTTAGTAGCCATCTCCCAGCTTTAGCTCTAGTGTGCCCTCTCAAGCCCTTGAGTATAACTTTCCACTGAAACGTATCCTTCCAAATGCTCGTTATACCTAACCCCCGTAAAGTTAGCACCGGCATCCTGTCATATTTCAGCAAGGATAAGAAAGGGCCCATCCCTTCCGAAATCCATGGATTCTCACATCATAGAAATGTGCCCCGAAACGTAGTCAGATACTCCGGACTGAGTCCATGCCATTCGATATCGTCTATCTCTGCATGTATCTTGATGATCTCGCCTTCGTTGACTCCTGTCGCTGGATCGGCAAATTGTGTTCCACACTTTTGTCTTAGCCCCAGGAGATGAGTCGATACGTACCTATCTAATTGCGTCATAATCTCCTGTAACGGACTGAAATACTGCGCCAGGTGATGTTGTACTTGTGCTGGCTGCTGCATGTTACTACTACCGACTCTGTATCTACGAAAATAACACGGGGTTATCTATCCATAGATTAGTGTTGTTAGGACGTAACAGGTGCCACCAATTCCTCCAAGATTGGGAATAGCGATCTCTAGGCTCCAATAACCACATCGTAGCTTCCTTGACCGCCAGTGTATGTATCGCCAAAGGGATTGAAATGAGTCCTAATCCCCCCGCCTCTTTCGGTATATACAGCAGATGAGGAGAAATTTTGTGCCTTCTTGGTTCCGTAGAGATGTGGTTACTCCATAGAAATTGCTTCTGCATATCCACCAGCTCATTATAGATCTTGCCATCAGGCAGGAACATCTTCGCGGTAAATAGTATCACCGGTAGCGCCACCGCATTACACAGAGTAACCCGGTCCATCACTGTCGTTCCACATTTAGTTGCTGTCAGTAACCGTCTTTTGAGCATTCTGATACGTACCGCCCTATTTGCGTAACTGGGACGGTCCGAATCCGGGTCTCTTCAAGTTGATCCTGCAATGCAGATATAAGCGACCGGAATCGGTCCTCTTTAGGTAGCAAGGCGGCGTTGGCATGGTCGGCCATGGCCAGGTCGTCGCAAGCCTCATAATACCACGATCGAACTTGTCTGATCTTGGTCCGCAGGCTCTGCTGCCCAGAGGAGTCCTCCTGGAGCTGCTGTTGGAGATAAAACTATGATGGGGAGTATGAGAATGGGATGCTTGCAGATGGTCTCGGTTATGTCGCATGTCAGCTAGTCCATGGTATCGGCCATGAAGGTGCAACAATCCTTGATATTTTTGTGACGCTTCGGCAGACAGATCTTACAGTTGTGCACTGCGAAAATAACATGGCCGGTACGAGCCATAAATAAAGGGATAACAAGATGGAAAGTGGTAAGACACTTACGCTGAAGTTTCGAACGGTGAACTAACTCATGGTTAGCGACCCGAAGGGTTCGATGACGTCCACTAGCATACAAAGGTGGTTACGCCTTCGTCAGGCTTGCGACTTGGGTTTTGAAGCTGGCTATCTGGTCTCGAATATCATCCAGTTCCAAATGCGAACATCGGACAGCGGCCTCATCTGACCGGCGATTGGCTAAGTCGATGCTTGAATCAAGCCCAGTTGAATATGCTCCAGCCCATCCACCTGGGGGGACAGAGCCCCCACCCGAGCTTTTAGCTCCGTTACTTCGGAGAAAGAATCAGACTGCGTAGCGACTTGATGCAGTGCGTCAGTGAGCTGGCTTATGGCACTCGAAGGCGGGTTATTTCAACCCGGGCTTCCTGGCGATCGTTTCTCAACTCCGAAATTGAAGGTCCGACACGATCCAGCATCAAACGAAGGAGTGTGCAGTGCTGCGCCAGAATCGTGCAGTTATCTTGGCTGGATCGAAGATCGGCTTGGAGGGAAGATACACTGTGTGTTAGCTCGTCCTGGTCCATAAAGACTCGTCCATAAAGGCAGAGAGCCGAGTCAACGCCAGCCGGGGATAATACCAGGTCAGAAACATTTGAAGAAGATGGCGCATCCGCGAGCTCCAGCCTGCTGGATGACGAGTCATCGTTGACCTGGATAACTCGACAGGTATTATCGGGGTCGACTAGCAAAACTGGTGATGTATCGCGAGTTGGTTAGAGAACAGGCAGATGGGACCTCGGGCTGGCCTGTGGACCAGCTCGACTAATGTCATCAGAAAGGTTGGATGGGAGACTTACCGAATCGGGACATGTTCGTGGAAAGGAGTGTAAAGAGCTATGTCAGGGAGGTCGTGTCCCAACCGTTGTGCGGCTGCGACAAGACTCAGGGGCAGCTGTGGTGAAATGGTTCTGGAATCAGTTAACGGCCGGATGTGAAATACACCTGGCCGAGGCTGTCTTTGATTGGTTCAAATTGCTGGTCAAGATGACTACCCCAAACCAGACATCAGATGACGGCTGCAGGAGGTGCTCGGGAATACTCGCAAGTGTCGGACCAGTACATGAACGTGGAAACAGGCTGAGAAGGGTGGTCCAGATGCGTTGGGTCTGGCCAGCCACATTGCTTGAAGTTGACCAGCCGGATCAAGTCGGGCCAGGAGGCGGCTGACGGTGGCCGCAGGTGGTCAAAGGACGGATACGAGGCTCCAGGGAGGCCATGTCCCTGTAGTAGACGGAAGAAGCACCGATAACTAACGGACGACCATGAAGAGAGTATTGGAGGTGACGGCCAGGTCATCTTGGTCCCGTCCAGGTCGTGGTGAATGACCATCACGCTATTTCGGGTGAGGGACATAAACGTCCAGGTCGAGCTGGTCACGCTATTTCGGGTAAGGTATATAAACGTCCAGGTCTATTTTGGGTAAGGTACACCCTAGGTTCATATTGGATTTAGGAATACTTATCAGTATACGTTTCTCTTTCAAAGACACAAGTCGTTATTGGTACACAGCAGAGGGTTAACAAGGTCCCTAGAGTTGTTATTGGTTTACCCAAGGATGATTGAAAGGAACCCACCGGAAGTCCCCTGACTGGGAGTCGCTGCGAAACTTATACTCACTCAAGTCGCCCCTGTTTGAAACACGGTTACATTGTATTGGAAAGGAAGGTGAAGTTTTGGCTTACTGTGGAAGATCTTGGAATATTCTTCAGATTTCCTGACTACGCATAAGATTGGAGTAACTCCTTTGTTGTCTTTGGTTAAGCTGGCCGATTGATTAATCTCTGTCCAGCATTTGTGGTATACTAAACTCAAGTATACTGCCAGTCCGCTCCCCGGTGAAGATTAACGCCCAGGGGGGACCCTAGTCCTAACCCTTGTCCACCTATTCAAACCGGCTTTTAACTTTTCGCCCTACAGTCCTCCAGGAGAGCGTAACCGCCAGTGCTGACGGGTAGACAAGGTGAGCTTATACAAGATGGATCATACCAGTCGCCACAGCCATAGTGATGGAAGTGACCGGTCCTGCCAGCTTGATGTTGGTTCGGACCAAGACCTGGATGGACGGAGCATCCCCTCTGACAGTCAGTCATCGGGGCCCACCGTAGGTGTTCGCACCTCGGAAGGAATTTTCGAGAGCGACTACACCACATTGGCTCTTCCGTCTCAGCGTCTGGCTTGCGTGCCGATTCCTCCTCCATGGCGCGTTCTTCGGCATGTTCCGTCGCGCAATCGCGTACGAGGTCGTCGTTTGTCGATGCTTCTTCACAATCAGCGTTAAGATGCGAACGGCGGTTCGCTTCATGCAGTTTAAACTCAAACCTCCAGGACAAGCTTTGCCACACGTATCTTGTAGTCTTCATCGCCATTCTTATACCCTCTTTTGGCGTTGGTCGTGTCATCGCCGAAGTGCTTGACCTTGCATTTCCAAGCTTCAGCGCTGACAGGATCCCCATTGGGTTTTGATAGGTGGTTAGCATCCTCAAGACACCTGTGATGTCTAATGTATGCTCACCTCATCACCTACACGAATAAATGGAAGGATTAGGTGCATGAATAAAACGCAAGATTGAGCTTGGGATACATGCCAATGAGTCTGCACAAGACGTGTTGTGGTTTTGAGCCTTTTAAGGCGAGAAGCCTTGTCTCAGCCAGCTCATTCCATGCTTGGTCGGGCAACGTTGTGAGATCACCCGCAGAGACTGTTCCACTCTCGCTAGTGGCAGTTTTGTAGAGGTCATAAGCCTTCACAATGCGATCTTTCTTGGACTTGCATTTCTTTAAAAAATGCATCAGTACGCAGCACCTAACAAAATAGGCTTACCTTTGTTGACATCCTTCTTTGGTTTTTCTCCGACATCTGTCAGGACCATTTCTGCATTTTGCTTTAATGTATTAATCCGTTTTATGCGGTGGATCGTTGCGCTTCTCGAGATATACTTCTAAGAGCAACATGAGCTCCTCATCATTCCAATGTACTCTGGGTTTGCCACGCAATTCTGTTGTGGCGTTCATTTCCGCCACGCTCGTTTCCTTTATTGTCGTGTCGTATTGTTCTCGACCGTCACACCATGAAAATGTCATTTTCAAAATTCATGGGGTGGTGTGAACTTTTGTTAAAATGAAAGGAAGTATGATTTGCTAAATTTCGTGTTCGATGCCTCATTTTGGGCATAAGCACGGTAATGAAACCCAGTGCATATATTACACGGTACTGTACTGTATCATACGGAGGCCGTTTCTTAGGGTTAAGGCTTGCTTAAAAAAAGGGCTATGGGAAACAGTTCTATAAAAGAACACATAAGAGTTAATAGAACTCTTACTACCCATAATAGAACTGCATTTTTGTATTAGTATACATGTAAGACGGTTTCGCTTGAAAAGTATACCGATAAAAGGCACCGTATTTCGTGCAAGTACCCACGTCAGTATTCAGTTCATCAAAACGCGGTGTATTGAGCAAGTTCTCCCGGCAGGGAAAACATCTACTTTTATCGAACCCGGTTTCTAATTTATCCAGAAACCAGCGCGCTGTCCAAAGAGCGTTGCACTAAAAAATACGTCGTTTTCATTTCTCTGCATCTCCCCCTCCGTCTCTTGTTCGGTACTGGGTGCAACGCTGTCACATTCGGCCCCTTCTCCCCGTCTCTACATCCTAAACAGCGGCACATCGTGTGGCCAAGAACGTCATCTGGTCAATCTCAAGCTTCGTCGCCCCCTTTAGACTTGACCAATTCGTCGGCAATCTCGATCGCTCGCTCGTCGACGAAACGGGCGAACGATCGACTGACCACACGAAAGCGACGGCGAGAGCGCGAGACTCCAAAGCCGGCAGCCAGCGTCCTCCCCGCACGCGTGCAGTTGACCGGTTTCGATCGTGGGCGGGTGGATTTCTTGGCACTTCCAAAAGCAGGAGAGACCGAGCAGTTACTGACCCGGTGCGACCGCCATCGTCTCAAGAACCAGCTAGCGAGTCGCTGAAGCAATTGTCCACTAACTCTTCATCTGAAAAGTCCAAGAGTGATAAGCGTCTAAGAGCGAAAAGCTGTCGACCAAGTGCTTGTGCGTCAACGAGCAAATTAGGGAGTGAAAAGGACAGGAAAGGAACATCCAAACAAGAATCTGGTGTCATGCAAGAAGTCTCTGCTGAACTCCAGCAACAGCTACAGGCATTGGGCATTAACCCGTCGGATGACGTCTTCCGCACAGGCACAGAAGAGTTTGATCATAATGGTCTTAGTTCACCTATTCCACAGGAAGTACGGTTTACGAACGCAGAGCTGCGACGGTGTCCTGTAGAAGGTGTCGGTATGGTGCTTGCGATTTTTTCTGGATCTGGAGCCGTCTACGAGTTTGTGCGAACGCTAAGAAAGTGCATTTACGGAAAAGTTAAGCACGCTGTGCGTCTACAGATGACGGCTAATGGCACTTTTGTGCGCACGCAGTTTGAGGTGGCTATCAAGGTCATGAGCAAGGTGCGTTTGTTGTTCATTGGGGGAATAATGTCATGTAAATTCTGACAATTTATTCACTTTTGGACCTTACAGGCTGTTATAGAAGAAGGAAATTTGCAAGAAAACCCCCTTGTTGAGCTTGCAGCACAGCAGTATCTGTCAGTACCTGGCCATGAAAATGTGCTCACGCTGGTAAGACGTCACGATTGTATTTGTTGGTTTTTGATCTTTTTTTTTTCTGGCGCGAGATTTCTCATTCATGCTCTTCCCTTTAGCTTGAGTGTTTACATGATGCGGATTTCATATATGCCGTCCTCCCGTTTTGTAATGGTGGAGAATTATTCTCGGTCGTGGAAAGTGGTGGAGCCATGGAAGAAGCAGAGTGTCGTCATTGGTTTACCCAAGTCTTGGCGGGTCTGTCCTACCTACAGAGTCGCTACATTTGCCATCGTGACATGTCCCTTGAAAATGTGCTACTTGATGGCGATACTTCGAAGGTAAGCGGGCTTTATGCATTTTCTTTATTGGTGATGGGAGAATACAGGCGAGCTGATACGGATTGCTCCTTGTTGAATGTGACAGATCATTGACTTTGGCTTGACTATTGGCATACCCGTTGATGCCCATGGCATGACGTATTCACTGCCACCCGCGGGTGCTGTCGGGAAGATTTTTTACATGCCTCCTGAGGTAAATGCGGTAGAAATTGAGTCGATGGAATGAGCTTTATTCCACTCATATCTTTGTTTTTTTGGTCTCAGATTTACCGTAACCAGGTTCCTTTTAACGGATTCTCGGCAGATATCTGGTCAACCGGTTTTCATGCTTTTATCATGGTACAGGCGCACACCATTGAGCGACCGGACGATGCTGATCCCGATTCAGATGATTGCACAAGGTCTTATGAATGACATGTTTAGGTTCTTGGGGAATGGATCACGTTTCCGCGAGCGTGCGTGACCTGTTGTCAAAAATGCTGATCGTGGACGATCCATCGCGTCGACTAACTGTAGAGCAGATCGCGATGCACCCGTGGATTCAGGGCGGCTAGACACAGAATTGTCGTAGACACGAATGAGTTGCTGTCATAAGAAATCTTTTGTTATAGGTTTAGTTAAAATACTTGTAGCGAAGCGTAGTACGAATGCGCGTATTGTGTCCCTCTTTTGCTACGTGACGCCCCGGCAGAAGCATCCCTTAACCCCAGTCGGACCAGCAGTAGAAATATGCGCTGGGTGGAGCTGGGTGCATTGATGGCGGCAAGTTTTGTGTGGCAAGTGTCTCTCGATTAAGTTGTGATGAAGATGGACTGAATGATATCCAAGAAGCTGAATTTTGGGATGTTGGGCGTACCGTCTGTCTAGACTCTCCATGAGTGGCAGCGGCAGCATGTCGTTCTTGATCTAATGATACATTAGAGCATCAATCACCTAACTGGCTGAAGAGTTCAAGACATCTGTATCCTTACCTGCATAGCTGTCATACCAGAGTTTTACGTTAGTCTTGTGATTGCGTCCACGGTTGTGTCGCTGCCGCGCTTCGTGTGAGTTTTCATACGACTTGTTGCAGTATTCACACGTAACTCGTGTCTTTCCCATTGCAAGGGGCAGTTCTTTACTCTTTATCGAGCTTCGCAATCACTTTAAGAAGGGATTCTATTTTCCGTCAAACAAATGCACTGTTGCACTTCTTGCGTTCGATATCAGCGACCATTACCGTGTCGCAAGTCCGCGTAACGGACATTAGACTATGAGTTATCATCATCCATCAACATTGCTACCCATCGTCAAGAGTTGTAACTGTGAACAAATTTATAGGATTTTTTTCTTGCTGCTTCTATGGACCATACTCATGTTATAAATTAGCGAAGACTTTACTGGGTTACAGGTTGTGGAGTCGAGAGTATCGAAAAATCCACTCCACGTTTTAAACTCGCCCTAGTTTTGGTAGGACTACTGCCACGAATATACAAAATACACATGTCCTTTCGTCATGGCGACCACTCCGGATGCTTATTGTAATGTTACTCACCACGCACGAACCGATCGAATTGGTGTACGATTATACATAAGTTTCCAAACACTTAGGTATAAGTCCCCGACAGCGTGATACTCGGAAAGAAATATGAAGGTTCACTGGTCTGCACTCACCACACATTTCAAATTTCGATAAACGATACAATAATAGCGCTGATATCCAATGATTTGCTCACCTGCTCATCCAGCCATGTCATACCTTCACGTAGCAGCACATTTAGTGCCAACATACTTCGCTTTTTATCCCACTGCAACTCTCTCGCCAAGATGCTGACGTTCACCATACCCCCCGTCGTTTGCGCCATTGCCAATATAGTCGAATGGTCCTTGCTCAATACGACAGGTACTGTAACAATCTACCACAACAGTCATATCAGCCTCTACCTCTCATTCTTTAAAAACCAGCAGCAGTTCTCTGACCATCGTTCTTTCTTCCATATCAATAAGCTGGAAACCTTCTCCAAGTATGCTGAGTTTTTTCACGGCTCTTTTTACATCATCGTCTGTGACTGTTTGCATAGCTTTTCCCCTTTTTTCCAGCAAAAGCCGCAACAAGTCGCTCATTCCGATAAGGCCGCCGTTCTTAGGTCTCGTGATGATGCACACCTCAATAATCTGCACTGCTAGCTCATAGTAAAAGTCTCCCACGTCCAAAAGCTCGGACCAAAATCCTTTCTTCGATGCTAACGGGTCTACGCCAATCTTGGCACACATAACTTGAAATTTCCGTCGAAACTCGGGATCCTTTTTAATGTTACTTTTATACTTGATCGCAAACGCTTGCAAATTTGTCCGGAATAGCTCCAGTTGCGATGATATATGCGACAAATTGGCTTCTACAATCTGCTCGCCCACCTCGGAGTATTGCTTGGCATGCTCCTGCTTCTTGCGCACCGCACCGATTCCTACGCCACGGCGCCGCATTTTTGATTTTAATCATGCACAAAACAACAGCAACATATTTTGATTGGATGATATTAACATCCTGATACTGTGTTTGGACGAATAGTATCCTGTTTCGTGGCCCCAGATTTCAACCTATGATAACGTTGCGGCCCCCTGTTTTTCTCCCTTCATTTCGCGGTTTGCAGTCGTCGAGAGAGAATTTTTTGACGAAGGCGCCCCCACAGCCAAGATGTTCGTCTTCGACTGGTTTTACAATGTACTCGGCTTCTTTGGTGCGTAGATTTGGACACAGGCGGATCCTCGTCTTGAGCTGATCGAGATTTGGGTTGTTTTGCCCATGGATGCGCTACTGACAGTAAAATAATTGTAATCTGGTATCCAATTATTGCAAATCAGGACTTTATCACAAAAACGCCAAAATTCTCTTCCTAGGCTTGGACAATGCTGGCAAGACCACTTTATTGCACATGCTCAAGGACGATCGCGTTGCCGTGCATGAGCCTACGCTTCACCCGAGTACGGATTTGAAAAGTATCAATTCTTTGCATTAAAAGCGGTCTTTAACGGTTATGGTGCTCTACAGACTCAGAGGAGCTGATTATTGGCAAGCTACGTTTGCGTACATTTGACTTGGGGGGCCACGAAACGGCTCGCCGGTTGTGGCGAGATTATTTTGCTACGGTTGATGGCGTGGTGTTTGTCGTTGATGCACTCGATCGCGAGCGCTTCCCCGAGTCCAAGCGCGAGCTTGATACGTTGTTGGGCTATGATGAGCTGGCAAATGTGCCTTTCCTGGTTTTGGGCAACAAAATTGACGTGCCACGCGCAGCGTCTGAAGACGAGCTGCGCAGCGCACTGGGCTTGTATGAAACATACGGCAAAGAGGCTAGTAGCGACAAGGATGCCAGTATTCGTCCGATTGAGCTATACATGTGTTCCGTTGTGCGTCGGATGGGTTATGCAGATGGCTTCCGCTGGATGGCACAGTTTTTGTAGATCATCATTAACCTTTGTCCCCACATGCGCGAAAGAGCGTGGTAGTGTATTAGCAAAGGAGTGGAGAAGGAGAAACAGGTCAGAAAGGAAGAAAATTGATTTTTCTTTTTATTGCAATGAAATCAAGTAAAGATAGGGTAATAATCAGACTGAAGCCATTTCGTCAGCGCATGGTCGTCTGAAATGTACGAAGAAAGCCAGTCATACTCTGTTGTATAAAATAAGGTTTTTAGTCCTAAAACTTCGGTGATTCTGGAACAAATAAAGCCACCATAACCCCTGAAAGTCGTTACATGTGCGCCTTTCTCTGCATAATCATCCCAATCTTGTTGAGCGGAATCCGCGACATACATCTTAATAGCTCTGGTTAGCGTCTGCACCATGCGCTCGGCCTTTCCGTTCGCTTGCGGACGGTTGGCCATGGTTGCGCTTTGTTTCTGACCAAGCATCTGATTGAATGATCGAAACACTTCAGCCATGAAGCCTGGTTCCCGATCGTTCCTGATCACCTCACTTGCTCCAAACCCCTAAAAACGCATTCCTCATAACTGCAGGCGACTTGTTGGGCTGTTTGGGTAGATCCCGCTTTCGTGATCACTAGTCCCGTGAACAGATCAGTCCAAATCAGCAGCTCTGTATTGCCCTTGTACGATTTTGGCAAGGACGGTATGTGATCCATCGCTATCACTTGGAAAGGGTAGGTCGCCTGGATATTTCCAGGTGATCTACCCCGGATGTTCGGTAAGCCTTCCCGGTTTCGCAATCTGTACATGTTCCGACAAACTTTTGGACACTTCGATATAAATCTCTCCAGTGGAAATGTTTGTGAATCCTGTGGTATGTCCGACCCACGCCCTGTTGACCACCCTCTAAACTGACGTGATAATGATGCAAGATATCTGCTTGTAGGGTCTCCGGAATCACAAGTCTTGCTGATCGGTCCAGATCTGCGTCGGCCTGATCAGTTTGAACATAGTAAAACAACAGATCGTTTTCGTCAATCTCATAGCTGGGCGCGATCTTAACACAGTCTTTTGCTTCACTCTGGCTCAATTTCTCTAAATCTCCATTCAGAAAAGCCTTCAAATTAACGATCCATTTTTCTTCGTCTTGTGCCTTGAGAATTCTTTCAATCCGCATTTCCTGTACTATTTGTTCTGTTAGGCTTTCTCGAGAGAGCGGCCTGCTAGGTGTTGATCTGGCTCGTGATCTCGTCATGATCGAGACCTGGGCTGCTTCCTGTTTATCTTCCGCGTAAATCAGCTCGGGTAGCCTATTGATCTCGACCAATTCCTCCAGCAATGCGTTATCGGTAACTATCGATCCAGTCTGATCACGCGTGGCCATCGTGGCTAGGTGATCTGCACTCCGGTTCCAATCGCGTTTCACATGTAAGTGGTCACGACTTGGCCATCCACGTAGAGCTTTCATAACACGATCATTGCCATCCGGCAATTTCCACAACAACGTGCTATACGCCCCTACGCCTTTCTTCAAGCTCGCTGATCCGTCGAAACTTACCACGATCAGATTCTCCTCCGAGCCGACGATCGGTGGGGGTATAATGATTGGTTCTCTTGGTTGTTTCCTAGGCGCGACCTTGACCAGGGCTTCATCGACTTCTGATCGGGGTGTGATACTGGCTGCTAGCGTACCGAGAATTTCTTCTTCACCCTTGGTGCATTTGATGATCTTCAAGGTCCACTGAGATAACAGCGCTGCCCATCGCCCCAGTCTTCCGTCTAACCCGTTCGCTGACAATAACCAAGCTAGAGTAGATCGCCTAGACAATACCTTGATCGATCTAGTCACCAGCATAGAGTAACAGACATCCAATATGCGTAATAGTGCCAGCACTTCTTTATCCACAATACCGTAGTTGACTTCGTTCGGTTTTAATGTTCGGCTTGTGAACGTCACTTGGCAATAATTCCGTCGTGATCTTGGACCAGTGCGGCCGATATTGCCCATTTACTGGCGTATAGAATCACCACGGGAATCTTCTCCGGATCGAAATGCTTCAGTATCGGAGTCGAAATCATCTTCGCCTTCAGCATACTGAAAGCTACCATAGCTCGTTCCATATGACCCTCTGACCCTGGCACAGTTCGATCGATCAGTGATCCAGTCTTGAGATCCGATTCAATAACTTCGGTTTCGCGACCAGTCTCACTTAGTGACTTTCCCACTCGATCACGTTCTCGTAGCCCATGATAATCCACTTCCTTCAATTCGTATAATATAGCGGCATATATCGAGAAGTCTTCGATAAACCGGCTATAGTAATTCAGGGATCCGAGAAAAGACTGCATAGCCTTCAGTGATCGGGGAAAAGGCAGGTTACTGAGAGCGCCCAAATCTTTCGGGTTTGCTTCCAGGCCTTGAATCGACACGTTATGGCCAAGGTAGGCGACCTTGGGTTGACCCAAGAAGCTCATGACTACGCTGATCGATCAATTTCAGCGTTCGCAAGTATTAAGGAGCCGTTCGACCTTATCACATAGCATATCCTATGACGTCGCCGTAACCAAGATGTCGTCTATATATGATCGACTTCCCAAACTGATCGTCTCTGATCTTGGTCTGGTTCACCCTCCGTAAACACATCATGTAGATCGGTGGCTTCTCGATCACACTGATCTGGAAATATCCATAGAGACTGTCAATCAATCTCTGATAATCTGTGGGCGTTCTTTAAAACGAACGGCATCCCGACCATTCGAAAAAGTCCAAAAGTGTAACTAAAGCCGAAATTCCGAGCACGATCGTATCAAACCACCCAGAAACACACCATATCCAGCGAACCAAAACCATAAAAATTTATCCAGATCCAGTAAATCATTGATCAGCATCCAATAGACCATGAACTCAGTGAGGCGATTCACCATCTATAGTCATACAAAAGTCGAATATCGACCCCGTTCTTTTTTATCACGATCACAATCGGTGATGCCCACTGCGATGTTGAAGGTCGGATGATTTTTGTACTCAACAATCCCTTGATCAAATCGGATAGCTTTTCCCGGTATTGTGGCGCGACTTTGCGACAACGTTGAGCGATCGGTCTCGCATTTCCAATGTCTATATCGCAAACAGCTCCGTGAGCAGCTGGGGGTAGGGCGTTACCCTTCCCAATCAATAAATGGCGCCTTTTTCAGATGATCTTCTTTAGCTGATCGATCTGCTCGGGAGTGTTCACTTCAGGATCACTTACCTGTAGATCCTCCATGGTGACTTCTGGCATATTGGGCGATACTTTCGGCAAGACGGCCATCTGCTTCTCGTTACCTTCAATGTACTGATCACCACCTTCGTGTATGCACACTTGTTCATCTACCGGATCTACCTTCTCCGGATCAGCATCATCTTGAGTCGCCCCTTGTGAGTCATCCAACTGGTGGTCTACTTCGGGTTCACCTTCCTCCGTAACGACTTCGGCAGATTCATCCTCCTTTTTCTTCTCAAGATCGTTTCTGAACTCCTCACCATCATTTTCGCTCTCTGGACCTGCTGTTTTTGGTGAGCCGGGTCTAATAATATTCAAAACTTGTGGACTTTTTTGACCCGGCTTTCCCCTGTCGCTTCGACCGACGGTTTCCTAATCAGCAGCTTAGTCGTCCGGCTTCTCGACCATAGGTGAGGTATCTTCGTCTGCTAAGTCTTCGTCACTGATCAGGTCTGTGGTGGCTTGATAAGCCAGGTTTTGCCATTCAATATATCCTTGTGATCCCACTGAGACATACCCAATCTCTCGAGGTACTTTCCCTTCGTGTAACCACTTCCCTAGGATCATGTCTTCGTGAACGATTAGCGGCTGATCAGAAATGTTTGTAATCCTGATGTAACTTGGTCTGCCGATACCTTTAACAAACGTTGGTACCCATCGTTCACCAAGGGTTAGCCACAACTTCTGTTGCCGATCGCTCGGCCGAATCATCACGTCGACTGATCGGGCTACCTCGATTTTTTCGTACTGACCCATTTTAAGCATCCGCACATTAGTACCATATAAAGGGCGTCGGCCGGATAACTGAATCTGCACCTCATCCGGCAGAGTCAGGGTTCCATGAGACAGGTCGAGCCGTATACCGGCTGGTACCATGAAATCCATTCCCAGTATCGCGTCTTGACCGGCTAACCGGCCAACACAAGCGTTGAAATAGTAGACCAGGGAACCTGCCAGAGTGATTTTTACGCGTGATCGCCCTTCCGTCATGTACGAACTTTCGCCGATCCCAACACATTCTTGCCACTGGGTACTGTCTATTCGACATCCCACCGTACGAGCAAAGGCGGAGTCAATGATCGAGACTTCTGCTCCAGAGTCAAATAAGATAGTGGCCTTTTTGTTGTTAATCTTCCCATTAGCTTTTGCTTGTTTAAACCACTTGTCGGGAGAGTGATACTTCCAGTATCCTCGGGACTCGCCGGGCAGTAGATCCAACTCC
>MIQA02001360.1:7691-30938 GCA_001887855.2 Sclerospora graminicola | reverse complement strand
GACCCACGACACCCGGATATAGCTCGCGAGCATGTCAAACACTTCATTGGCACTCTGGATAATCGCGATCTGGCTGATCAGCTAACCCTGCTCCGTATAAAGGACTCAGAGCAACTGGAACTGACTCTGAGGACGCTGCAGCGGGCCAAGAGTCGACAGCCCAAGGTCGAGGTAGGATCGAACCGGTACCGGTCAAAGCCACACCCTGATCAGGGCAAGATACCGGCAGCACGACCAGCCAGAGCAATTCGGATGATCACGAAGGAATCAGACAGTTCCGGTTCGGAAGAGGAAAGTGGTCAGTCAAGTCTGAGCTCGGACGAGGAACAGTATCGTCATATCTTTACGACGGAGCCAGTGTATCGCCCGAGATCATCGGCTAATGGCATGGATGGACGGAAACCTGGTGGTATTCAACCTGATCAGGACCGATCTCGTAAGAAATGTGTGCATTGTGGGTCGACCAAACATGGAGATCGTGATTGTTGGAAAAGAATTACGTGTGGAAAATGTGATCGTAAAGGTCACCCTTCTGATCATTGTTTTTTCGTATGCAAAACTTGTGGGAAGCTTCATGACGCCGGTGCCTGCCCTATTGAAGAATTTTTTAATCTGATGCGCAAGTGGTATTTGCCGACTAAACATGCTGGTATGCTTCCACCAGATGTTGAGAAGATGTTAAACTAGATCGCTCGCCAGGTTGAAATCTGGTTCGAGCCGAGCGATCTATGTTCTGCATTTATGCATATGTCGGTAGCGGAGATAAGTTTGAGGAAAAGAAGATAACCGACAATACATGTTCTAATTCAAATTGCATCGATCGGTGTCCGATCTACAGTCTCAGAGTGGATGAATATTCCCGATCGGACGTGATCATGGAGTTGGACCTACTGCCCGGTGAATCCCGAGGATACTTGAAGTATCACTCTCCCGACAAGTGGTTTAAACAGGCTAAAGCTAATGGAAAGATCAACAATGAAAAAGCCACTATTTTATTTGACTCTGGAGCAGAAGTCTCGATCATCGACTCCGCCTTTGCTCGTAAGGTGGGATGTCGTATAGACAGTACCCAGAGGCAAGAATGTGTTTGGATCGGCGAGAGTTCATATATGACGGAAGGACGATCACGTGTTAAGATCACCCTGGCAGGATCCCTGGTCTACTATTTTAATGCTTGGGTTGGCCGGTTAGCCGGTCAAGACGCGATACTGGGAATGGATTTTATGGTACCAGCCGGTATACGACTTGACCTGTCTCATGGAACCCTGACTCTGCCAGATGAGGTGCAGATTCAGTTATCCGGCCGACGACCTTTATATGGTACTCATGTACGGATGCTAAAAATGGGTCAGTACGAGAACATCGGGGTGTCCCGATCAGTCGATGTCATGATTCGGCCGAGTGATCGGCAACAGAAATTGTGGCTAACCCGTGGTGAACGATGGGTACCAACGTTCGTTAAAGGTATCGGCAGATCAAGCTACATCAGGGTCACGAATATATCCGATCAGCCGCTGATCGTCCACGAAGACATGATCTTAGGGATGTGGTTACCCGAAGGGAAAGTACCTCGACAGATCGGATATGTCTCAGTGGGATCACGAAGATATATTGAATGGCAGAATCTGGCTTATCAAGCCACCACGGACCTGATCAGTGACGAAGACTTAGCGGATGAAGATACCTCACCTATGGTCGAGAAGCCGGAATATTCTACGCCGACCAAGCTGCTGATCAGGAGACCACCGATCGAAGCGACAGGGGAAAGCCGGGTCAAAGAAGGTCCACAGATATTGAGTATAATTAGGCCCGGCTCACCGAAAACAACGGACCCAGCTAGCGGAAAGGACAGTGAAGAGTCCAAGCACGATCATGAGGAAGAAAAGGAGGATGAACCAGCTGAATTCATTACAGAGGAGGGTGAACCCGAAGTAAACCATCGGTCGAGTGACGTACAAGGGGCGATTCAAGATGATGCCGATCAGAAAAAGGTAGATCAGGTGGACGAGCAAGTGTGTATACACGAAGGTGGCGATCAGTACATTGAAGGTATCGAGAAGCAGATGGCCGTTTTACCGGAAGTATCGCCCAATATGCCAGAAGTCACCATGGAAGATCTACAGGTCGGTGATCCCGAAGTGAACACTCCCGAGCAGATCGATCAGCTAAAGAAGATCATCTGGAAAAGGCGCCACTTATTGATGGGGAAAGGTAACGCCCTACCCCCAGCCGCATTCGGAGCTGTTTGTGATATAGACGTGGGAAATGCGAGGCCGATCGCTCAACGTTGTCGCAAAGTTGCACCTCAATACCGGGAAAAGTTATCCGATTTGATCAAGGGTTTGCTGAGTACAAAGATCATCCGACCATCAACATCGCAGTGGGCATCACCGATCGTGATCGTGATTAAGAAGAATGGGGTTGATATTCGATTGTGTATCGACTATAGAATGGTAAATCGCCTCACGAAGTTGATGGTCTATCCGATGCCCCTGATCAATGATTTATTAGAAGATCTGGATAAAGTTCTATGGTTTTGTTCGCTGGATATGGCTAGTGGTTTCTGGGTGGTTTCGATGACTGATCGCGCTCGAGAGATCTCGGCTTTCGTTACACCTTTCGGACTTTTTGAATGGAATCGGATGCCGTTTGGATTAAAGAATGCCCCACAGATCTATCAGAGGCTGATCGACAATGCTCTCTATGGGTATTTCCAGATCAGTGCTGATCGGGAAGCCACTGATCTACATGATGTGTTTACGGAAGGTGAGCCAGACCAAGATCAGAGCCGATCAGTATTGGGAAGGCGATCATATATAGATGATATGTTGGTCACGGCGACATCCTGGGATATGCTGTGCGATAAGGTCGAACGACTCCTAGACACCTGCGAGCGCTGGAATTTGTCGATCAGTGTGGTCAAGAGTTTCTGGGGTCAACCCAAGGTCGCTTACCTCGGCCATAACGTATCGATCCAAGGTTTGGAAGCAAATCCGAAAGATCTAGCCGCTCTCAGCAACTTACCTTTTCCCCGATCGTTGAAGGCCATGCAATCCTTCCTCGGATCACTGAATTATTATAGCAGATTTATCGAGGACTTCTCGATCTACGCCGCTATACTTTATGAATTGAAGGAAGTCGATTATCATGGCCTGAGAGAACGTGATCGGATGGGAGGATCACCAATTGAGACTGATCACGAGGTTGAAGCTATTGAAACGGATCTCGAGATTGGATCACCAACTGATCGAACTGTGCCAGGGTCAGAAGATCACATGAATCGCGCTATGGTAGCCTTCAGTATGTTAAAGGCGAAGATGATCTCGACGCCGATACTGAAACACTTCGATCCGGAGAAGATTCCCGTGGTGATCTTATATGCCAGTAAATGGGCAATATCGGCCGCACTGGTCCAAGATCACGATGGAGTTTATTGTCCGGTGACGTTCACAAGCCGAACATTGAAACCGAATGAAGTTAACTATGGCATTGTGGATAAGGAAGTGCTAGCGTTATTACGTGTGTTGGATGTTTGCTATTCTATGCTGGTAACTAGATCAATTAAGGTATTATCCAAGCGATCTAGTCTGGCGTGGTTACTATCCGCGAATGGTTTAGACGGAAGACTGGGGCGATGGGCAGCGGTGTTATCTCAGTGGACTTTGGAGATCATTAAGTGCACCAAGGGCGAAGAAGAAATTCTTGGAACACTAGCCGCCAGCATCACGCCCCGATCAGAAGTCGATGAAGCCCTGATCGAGGTCGCTCCCCGGAAGCAACCCCGAGAATCGATCACTATACCCCCACCGATCGTCGGATCGGAGGAAAATCTGATCGTTGTAAGTTTCGACGGATCAGCGAGTGTGAAGAAAGGCGTGGGGGCGTATAGCGCGCTGTTATGGAAACTGCCAGAATGGACTGTTATATCTGCTGGTTCAGACTATACTCCAGGTATCACGGTCAATGAGGCCGAATATCGTGGTCTGCTGCTAGGTTTGGATCTCTTGCAAGAGCAAAAGATCGGAAGAGTAATCATATGCGGAGATTCAAACCTGGTAATTCGGCAGATCACTGGAGAGATCGATTGTAAAGCACCGCGTTTGAAGTTGCTGAACGATCGCGTTATGAAAGCTTTACGTGGATGGCCAAGGCATGATCTTTTACATGTGAAACGTGATTGGAATCGGAGTGCAGATCACCTAGCCACTATGGCCATGCGTGATCAGACCGGATTGATAGTTACTGATAAAGCATTGCTGGAGGAATTGGTGGAGATCAATAGGCTGCCTGAGCTGATTCGTGCGGAAGATAAAAAGGAAGCAGCCCAGATCTCGATCATGACAAGATCGCGAACCAGATCACCACCTAACAGACCACTCTCTCGAGAAAGCCTAACAGAAGAAATAGTACAGGAGATGCGGATCGAAAGAATTCTCAAGGCACAAGACGAGGAAAAATGGATCGTTGATTTGAAAGCGTTTCTAAAGGGTGATCTGGAGAAGTTGAGCCAGGGTGAAGCAAAAGATTGTGCTAAGATCGCGTCCAACTACGAGATCGACGAAAATGATCTATTGTTTTACTATGTTCAAGCTGATCAGGCCGATGCAGATCTGGACCGATCAGCAAGGCTCGTGATCCCGGAGACTTTACAAGCTGATATCTTACACCATTATCACGTCAGTTTAGAGGGTGGCCACCAGGGCGTAGGTCGAACGTATCACAGGATTCGCAAACATTTTCATTGGAGAGGCTTATATCGAAGTATACAAAAGTTTGTCGGGACATGTACGGATTGCGAAACTGGAAAAGGTATGCCAAACATCCGGGGTAGATCACCTGGAAATATCCAGGCGACCTACCCTTTCCAAGTGATAGCGATGGATCACATACCGTCCCTGCCAAAATCGTTCAAGGGCAACACAGAGTTGCTGATCTGGACTGATCTGTTCACGGGATTGGTGATCGCGAAAGCGGGATCTACCCGAACAGCCCAACAAGTCGCTTGCAGTTACGAAGAATGTGTTTTTCGACGGTTTGGAGCCAGTGAAGTGATCAGGCATGATCGCGAACCAGGTTTCATGGCCGAAGTTTTCCGATCATTCAACCAGATGCTTGGCCAGAAACAGAGCGCGACCATGGCATACCGTCCGCAGGCGAATGGTAAGGCCGAGCGTATGGTACAGACGCTAACCAGAGCTATCAAGATGTATGTCGCGGACTCCGCTCAACAAGATTGGGATGAATATGCAGAGAGACTGGTGTTTGCGTTGAATTCCTCTTTCGATCGGATCAGGGGAGATACTCCGTTCTACTTGGCGTATGGTTGGGACCCCCGATCTACCATCGAGTCGGTGATCCCTGTTGGATGCACCCGAGGTCGAGATCGCGAAGCTCGTCGATGGCGTATGGGACTCCAGCGTCACTACCAACATGCGCGGGAGCAAGTCAACGAACGATTGCGGAGGGCCATCCAAGAAAGAGCTGATCGGAACAATGATCAGGCCGATTCGCATAATATCGAGCCGGGATCAAGGGTTTGGCTTTACTTGGATCGCGTGAAAGAAGGATACGCCAAGAAGTTAGCACATCTGTGGCATGGACCGTTCCGTATATCCGAACTGATCGGTGATCATGCCGCCCGGTTGATTACTGCTGGTACCGATTACGGAATTTTCCCGATCGTCCATTTGTCGAAGCTGAAACTGGTTCGGGAATACCCCGATCGGCCTAAAACCAGGCTGTCATGCGATGATCAGCCAAGGTTTGACTTCGACGAAGCTCTCTTGCCCGAGGACAGTTGGGAAAGAACGTTGGACCAGAACGAATTTGAAGTGGAGAAGATTTTGGATACCCGATCAGGCAAGAGGACCCGATTTGGCCGAACCCATCGTGATTATTTGGTTCGGTGGAAGGGTTATGACGATCCCGAGTGGGTAGATGAACGTGATCTGAACTGTGGAGCTCTACTAAGAGAATTTGAACGTGATCGGGTGAGACGAAATCGATTTGGAGTGATGCAAACCCACGAAGAGGGTAACCAGGAGTCTCAATAGCCTGGGTTGACACATTGTGACAGATCAGCCAAAGGTAATGGTCGAACAAGTGGAGATCAGGGTGGTTGAGTTGGTTCGGAGTAAATGGATATATATAATACATATAATGCACGAGAACTACATTTGCATACATGTGAACGATCGATATACAAGATGGAGGCAATAGTGGGACCTGAATATGAAGTGTGAATATGGAACGTGAAAGTTATCAAGAAACTGTCGTGATATATTAATGATTATGGAAAAAACGAAACGGAAGCTGGTTGTCACGACAATCACGGGCCATACTTCGTGCGCAGGCGAGAAACCGCGAACCCCGGATGATCCATGGGGCTTGATCGGAACTGGTTCCGCCAAGGCTCTTGCTGATCGGTAAAGATCAGGGCATCACGCAACGTGCCGATCGGAGTTGGATGTCCATAACCGGGATACCACTCCCCGCCGTCAGCCTTGAGTCCTCGCGATCCCGCCCGACGAACAGGTAGATGCAGCACGGCAGGAAACAAGAAAACGTCCAGATCGCACTCGCCATGTTGAATCCCATTGACCACATGGTCGCAGATCGCAGCCCAGGCAGCCCCAGCTTTTGTGCGTCGACGCTTGCGAGCATGATAATAATGCTCAATCCACGCGTCCTTGCGCATCGTCGCCGTGATCGGGAAATGGTGGGTCGCCTCCCATATCGCTTGAACATGCTCCTGATAATACAGGGCCAGACGTCCTTGTAGATCGACAAACCAGGGGAGATTGGGAAACGCCAGCCCGGGCATAGGCGTCATGAGGACATCCCAAGGTGCTGAATCGATCAGAAGCTCGATAGCGCCTCTGGTCAACACACGTGGTTGCCACTGCTTCTCCTTGGGCGCCGACGATCTAGTCGAAAAGATCCATCCTGGCGGACGGGACCACAAGCGAGGGACGAGTTTGTGTCTCACAGCAAGAACCTGAGGCGTCAGATCCCATACCTGATCAGCATTCCAAGGTTTCCGAGTTGCCATGTGAGCAGGAGTCGGCTTGTCCTGCATGACGACGCATAAATCCATGAACCTTTGGTTCGGATTATAGCTATAGTCGTCCTGCTCGATCGACGACCGGCTCGTCGGGATGAAAACGCCCGTGAAATTGGGTGGTCGGGCGATCACTGTCCTATTGACCGGTGGGGGAACGTTGGGAACAGCCGAAGCCGGTTGTTCCTCCTCAAGATCATCGTCGTCCTCGTCATCGGACTCAAGCAAAGCGACGGCCTGGGTCAGCGAACTTACGCCTGAAAGGGGCGCCACTGGAGCGCGACGATCAGTACTGCGCGATCGGGCCAGAACAGACAACGTCCTCTCGTCCAGATCAGTCGACTCATCGTCCGAGTCAACCATAAGACGAGAGCGCTTGGCGGGAGCCATCTTCTTCTTCGACGAGCTGGTCCGTTTGCGCTTCGCAGAACTCAAGATCGAGGAGACCGATCTCGAGGCCGTTGGCAGACGGGGTGGAGTAGACGCAGAAGCCGCTGCAGTGCTGATCACGGGCTGATCAGCACTATGGGCCGGCAAGGAAGCGACGGAGGACGCGGGTGATGGCGGGGCAGACTCGGGAGACTGTGGTGGTGTTCCAGACGGAGTAAAGGAGCTGATCAGCTCAGGAAGTCGTTGTAAAGCCGTCCGAACTGACTCCGAATCGGTGTTCGGGTTGGTCCACCTCTCCATAGTCTGCACCGCAACGTTCCTCAAGTCGGCGTTATGCTGGAGCCAGGCGCGATCATCGAGCTCTAGGGTTTCAAGTTTAACCCGAGCAAGATTAAGCTCGCGCCGGCAATCTTCAGCTTCCTTCCGACTCTCGCACAACCTTTTCTGTATGTCGGCGCGGCCGATGCGAGAATCGGAAAGTTGCTTTACCAGGAGCTGGACCTGCTCATCCGAGTAGCGCACCTCGACTTCCCGACGCTCTACGTCCTCGGCATTGCGGATCTTGTCGCGAAGCAGCTGATCACGGTCGAGACGGTGATCATCGAGCCGTTGTAGGTGATCCACCATTGGGCCCTTCATTGCCTCGATACGTTCATCGGGAAATAAACATGGAAAGTCATATACAGATCGCAGAAGAAGTAAATCGGATAAACATACCTTGATCGCGGATGGTAATAGTCAGCGAACCGATCAACGGCTGTAGAGAGGCGACGGTGTCCGAAGGCTTGGAGAGGCGCAGAGCAGCAAGGTCAGCTGATGGCTGATCACGTTCCATCGTCAGACTCTGAACGCGGTCAGTCATGTCTTGCAGGTCTTGGTCAAGTCGGTCGCGATCTAGCCGAAGAGTCGACAGCTGGCTAGCCAGATCAGCAGAATCATGTTCCAAGGTATCGGCAACGATCCGACGGTCGGATAACTCAGCGTTAAGTGCCCGATTGGTATCATATAGAGAAACCAACTCGGGAATTGCACTTCGGAGTTCCGACCGTAGTCGGCAAGCTTCCATGGACCCCAACGTGAGTGGACCCGATCCCTCCACTAGACGAGCGAGCTGTTCCAAGTAACGGACGGGGCGATCTGAAGAAGGCCGAGCGGGAAGATTCCAAGGCGGGCGATATGAAGTCATGGTCGTCGTAGGACGGATGAGACTGGTCATGATCGGTGCCGAAGCCGCGATCGGGGTGGTCGCTGGATCAGCCGAACTGGAAACGGGAGGCGAGGCAGTGATCGGACGGGCAGCCGAAGATGACGAAGAAGGAAGAGAAGATCGGCTCGAGTCAGCCATGATGATCGCCAAAGAGGAAATTTGGAAGTGAATGAGTCGAACTGCAGTCGTTGCGCGGCTGCAGTTAGTCTCAGGGGCGGCTGTGGTAAAGCGATCAGAAAATGTTGAGAATGAAGTGGACCACACATGGCCGTTGATTGGTGACGATGGAACACCCATCAACATAAGACGGTTGATGGGTGGGAAAGGCCGATCGCATTTACGATGAAAAGGTGGCGGACAACGGGTATTCGCGATGTGAAGAAATCAGCCAAGTACTGTCATTACGCCCAGTCCCAGACACTGATGGAACGGTGGAGATCACGATCATGATCATGATCACAATTACTAAGTGGAGTTCCCGTGGATATATAACGAGTTGGAAATACAGCAATTGGTGACATGACGTGTCAGGGACAGTCATCTAGCCGATCTACGAACCGTGTAGTTGTTGAAGTGGATTATGACACGAAGTTTCGGCCCGATCGGCCGAGCCAACTGATTATGCTCAAGATATGAAGATCAGATGTGGAATGAAATGGGGCATGTGGAATAGCGAGTTGTGTGAGTGATGATGACCGATGGATTTGTCCGAGGATGACGTGACAAGGCCCGATTAGGCCCGATCAGCCGAGATCAGTGTGATATGGTTGCCCCGACGGGGTATGAAGGTCGGAAGTATGGCTGAGCAGATGAATGAAGTCGTTGTGATGGTGACCCAGAGAGTTCCCGAGGTGATCAAGGGCTGATCGCCCTGATCACTGCCTGATCATCCGGCTGATCACTATGCCGATCGTGATCGGGGCTGATCAGTCTCTGATCGGCGTCCAGACGCGAAAGCAGTTGAAGTTCTCAGTCAAGTCGGGCTGGATATGAAGTGAACAAGTGTCAGAAGGGCAGATCTCAAGTGGTTTCCAAGTCGTTTATCGAAGATCGGGATGGGTTGAAGATCTTTACAGGAGTCGGGTCGTGATCAGGGCAGAAGTGGTACAGATCAGCTTGAAGGTGCAGCCAGGATGGGCAAGAGGGTGTTACGCAACCGTGCGACGAAGTAAATCGGTTCGAAGTAAAGGTCAGGCATGAGTTGATGTATGGTACACAGGTATAGGACATTGCATATATAATAACAGGTTTTGATTTTCCCCCTAAAGCAAAGAGTCGCTCCGCCACGTGTGCGGTCATTGGGAGCACAGGGTTGATTAGTCCCCTCTTGCTCAACTATTTCCCGGTTAAGACGCGCTTAGACGCATTTTGGCTTACCGGAAGGCCCCCGACGGGTTTGTTTTAGGTGATCGAACCTCACCCGCAACGCACACGTGTTTGGAACACGTTAATAATATTGGTAAAGGTTTTGTGGAGATAACGTTTGTGGATTACTGTGGAAGATCGTGGATTGATCGCGTTTTCTTGGTTTCGTTATATCTCTCTCTCATTGGCTGGCCTGATCAGACGAACTTTCCTGATCAGTGCCTAGATACTGAATAAGTATCGACCCCAACCCGTTCTCCGGTGAAGATTTCCACCCGAGGACACCCCCCGTCTCGAGAAGGTCATCCCCTCCGACCTGATTAAGATCATCGTTTTCGTCACCGAGTCCACCTGAGTGTAGTGACCCAGAAATTAACGGACTAATAATAGTGGACGCCCCCCCTGATTGGTTGAAATGTCGCCCTTCGCTGGATGCCCGGACCGGTCAATACAGGACGCGATCAGAGGGCCGCCGGATTCATCTACGAGCGGCCGAACGGCGCCAGGCCTGGAATCAGGCCGGATGAACGCGACGGAAGGCGTGGATAGTTGGGCTAGCGGGCTAAGCGGACGGAACGACCGCGGATGGCAGATGCAGTTGTGTACATGTTGTCAATTCCCGAATTTGGTATCTATCCAGTCCCAACCACTGACATGTCTCTTTGGCTAACCCCTGTAGTTGATTTCTCTTGATTCTAGTAGTGGGCGATAGTTTGGTCCACCGCTTACGTCCGGGCCTAACTTCCTCCATGCGAGCCATGCTGTCTTAAAGTTATCCTTAGGCACGATTAGCCACGTTGTGGCATCTTTCAACCTCTGAATTTTCACACCGGCCTCTTTTTGTGTGAAAATGAGAAGAGGAGATATCTTATTTCTTTGCACCGGTACCGCAGCAGTGAGTGTAATCACCCCCGATCAACGGGTACACAAGGTGAGATGAAGATATACATAGATCCTGACGCGCATGACGACCGGCCAGATGACCGGGAGGATCAGATCAGTCACCATAATGGTGATTTCATCTGATTCTGATGGCGGTCAGGATCAACGGAGTACCCCTCTCGATAGTTGGTCGTCCGGGCCAGTGGGTATCCGGATTCCGCCCAAGACTTCGGTCATGGATTTGGAAATCGGCTCCACCGCAATTGTGCTAAACCCGACTGAGGGAATGATATCTCTAGGAGTTACACTCTTCCAACCAGAAACGAGGAAACACGCAAATCAACGTTATTTGATAAGCGAGGAGTTTCAAGCGTGTTGCCAAAAGCTGTACGACTTCCATGAACAAGTACTGAAATCGGGAGATGTTACAAAACTCCCGTTGATATTAAAGTTTGAGAATGCGCACTACTCAGCCCTACTATGGGGAGCACGTACCAAGGCAGTAACACCGGGCGTAGACATGTGAGGTAGTTGTAGTGAAGATGATGATTTCGAGGATGAAGGAGTATCACATGAGGACAAAGGGAACAAATATAAGGATACGGGAAATGAAGAGGAAACAGGCACGCAAGGGGCAGAAGTTATAATAATGAAGGAAGAAGAAAGATCTAGCGGAGAATCCAATTCATTAATGATATTACCGGAAGATCCAGTCACCACCTATGGAAGCCAGTCCCCCTGGGATCCTGACGACTGGGAGGGGGCATTAAAGATATACTCCAGCGGTTGGCTGGGCCCACAATACATCACGGACTAAAATGCAAAATTCACCAGATCATCGCAACACAGGATCCACGAATGTGTGAGATCTTACACTCCACACAGACACTGTCGGACGGCTATCGTTGAATGAGCAATAAAACATTTTAGCACCGGATTTGTCAGATCCAGTCATTCGTTCATCATTAATGCAAACGTATCAGATTCCGGAACAGTGCTTCACCAGTGGTACCAAACATTTGGTGGGACCACCCGCCGGAACCGGAACTAAAATTTCTAGCTGGAGATCAGGACAACACTTTGAAGTATGTACCTTCGACGAGCTCTGGTTCCCAAGAAGATTACGATGAAACAGGACCCGATTTACCTGAAAAAAAAACGGCACTGTACGCAGACAGGGATAACAGGCCATCAGAGGACAATAGGCCCACCTCAAGGGGGCAACGGCGGTACGATTAATTTGGTCCAGCCTCGTGTACAACGAGAGTTGGTGGATGACTTCAACGCTTTAGAAGGTGAAACTGGACAGATGGTGGCTGTGAGTGCAGCCTGGAGAAATATTTGAAAAGTTTACGATTTTATTGGAGTATCAAATCAGCAATTAAGCTCCCAACTGAGCAATCATCTCAACAAGTATGGCTTAAAGCGGCCAAATATGAAGCGAGCCGTCTACTTCATTTCTTTAAGGACTTGCCCCTTACGCACAAAAGTTCGGGAATATTAAGTGAAGAAGTCCTGTTGGAGGTAACGAAGATCTGGGGAGAACAATGCTGGTTAGGGGATGGTGGATCTGGGCAAGCGTAACGATATTGAAAACATCCCAGCGACTTTGTTAGACACTTGGACCAACAAGTGGCGAATCCAGGGCATCGGATGGCAATAAAATTGGAAGCTCGCTGGAATGGATACGGAAAGTGAAATATGGCGGGAGTGCATTGGTAAAGTTGTGTTTGCCTAAAGAAGCAGCACGGCTAGCAAGGTCATCTGTTCTCACATTTATGCAGAACAACTAGCGACCTTGATAGGTGAAAATTATCACCCCAACGATTCAATTCTTATTCTGTTAACAATGGCATTTTTCAAGAAGTCCTAGTGGGCCGCTCTCCACCGCGGAAGTTGACGGCAACAGCTGAGGCGACCCCAAGTCGAGCGTCCTATGACTTTGCTGATGGATAACCAAGCCGCAGTCAAGATGAGGAAGAGCATGGAAGGAAGTTCGAAAATGAAACATGTGGATATACGTTTAAAGGACATTGTTTCTAAGCTAAAGGATAAAGAAATCAATGCAATTTTTACTCCAACACAAGACATGCTAGCGGACTTGCTCACCAAGGCATTGCCATATCCAAGATTGAACGAATTGCGCTTGAAAAGTGATGACAGAATTAGGAGTGTGAAGTATTACGGTACCATAATTTACTGTTATTATGTTGGTAACATAATGAGGGAAATTATGGTACTGCTTCGGGAGCGCCCTTTTGGAACACTTACGGTTTATCGCTATAGACGTATTGTCATCATCGGTTTCTCGACCACTGCGCCGGCACCATCGTTTTCTGTAAACCGATCACCCGCACGTTTTTGAACATGTATGTTGATTGCCGCGGGACCTCGCCACCAATCGCAATGCGCAGCACTCAATGGTGACCGACCTGCTTGAAGAAACTAAGAAGAAGGACCTAGGCATCTTGCTTCAAATTCGCCAGTAGTCGGTGGGCTTTTAAGTAGTTTGAAACAAGGTCCGCAGGATGAAACACCATTAGCACTTCTGCTCGATAATTGGTCAAATTGAAAACCACCATAACGTGTCGGCACGTTATTCAGAGCTGATCAAACGTGGTACAGGTAAAAAAAGGACCGGACTTGTTCATTAATCGAACATTGGTCGATGATGAACATGACACAAAGTGCACATCTGAGGTAGAGCGACGAACACTGTACTCGCTGACAAAAGAGACCCACAGCAGCTTGGCATGAGATGTGAGAACACGGTCCTTCTGGAGCTAATGTTAATGTGTGCAGTCCACTGTCGAGAGCCGGTCGCACTGGGGAAGGCTGTCACAGTTTCACCGTCACATCCTGGACCGGCTTCTCAGTCTCCGCGCTTGACCAGATTTTCGAACGCCCACCCATGACATCCAAAGTTCTTTCAATTGTTGCGAAGTATATTACCGTACTAAACCACAGGCGTATGATTGACCCTTGCTCTTGATATAGCTGCGCTACTGCGCCATGAATTTACCACAATCGCAAAATACATGTTTAACAAAATTGAGATACCCACCGACTTGCATTGATCGAGAAACAACGCGATATTGGTCTTGTCTTGCTGTGCTATGGTGATCGGAGAAAGGGGGTACGAGTATCATTCCCCGTGTATACGCATAACCACTTTTTCCTACATTAAGTTAAAACTCTTTTTTGCTGCAGAAACAGTCGAAATTCTGCGCACGTCACCATCATTTATTAGAGTACACTATACTCTATATCTTATTGACGATGGGTACATGAAACAAAATTGCTTCAATTATAAGCGCGTCGCCTATAAGATATTTTTGGTTAATTTTGAAAATCGGGTCTGAATTTTGGTTTGGTGATTCAATGTCAGCATTGCGCTCCTTGTCGATCCATTTCCATGGAAGAAGTGAGTACAAAGCGCGGCTAGGTAAAGTTACTTTTCATCCGCTGGGAGACTACGTCGGGACAACCAGTTTCGACCATACATGGCGGCTATGAGACGTCGCCACGGCTAAAGAACTGCTCCTACAGGAAGGTCATTACAAAGAAGTATACGCAATTGCATTTCAAAAGGACGGCGCGCTCGTAGCAACTGGAGATTTGAATGGTAATGGACGGGTTTGGGGCTTGCGCTCCGGCAAGGCCATTTTAGCGCTGCAGGGGCATTCGAAGCAGATTTGTCGATGGATTTTGCTGTTAACGGTATTCAAATCGCATCAGGTAGCGACGATCGCAGCGTTCGTATCTGGACATGAGACAGAAAAAGTGCTCGTACATGCTCCCAGCTCACAGCAATTTGGTATGTGACGCTCACTTTTTCGCCCGGATCCAGTAAGTTGTTGCTGAGTGCGTCATACGACTCATCCTTCAAGTTGTGGAGAACACGCGACTGATAACTTATGACAACGTTGTGTGGACATGACGGCAAGGTCATGTCTGCTAACTTTGCTCCAGACGAGAAGCATATTGTGTCCAGCGGCTTCGATCGTACATTTAAGCTCTGGGCCCACAAGAATGAGTTCTAGTTAGGGCAGCCAAGTCATGGCTAACAAGTAGACATCACGTAGGTAGTAACACAATGACCTGACAACATAGAGCTCTGATGTTTTTCAAGTATCTTCGAAGAAACCCGTTGCATTTGATGAAGCCTAGCATTAGTAGCAAGACGTATAGCTCAGGCTTTACGCTGTCTTGTCATCAGACCTCAAGTTTACTGCTTGCTTTCCATTGTGTCGTCACGCATGGCGTGACGACACTATTTGGTCGATCGGGCATCTCAATTTTAGACAATCCTTCTAGTGTGTAACACATGAAAATCCCAAATGCCTTAAAACTGCTTCAAATATAGGAGCGTCGCCTATCGTCGTCTATAAGATATACTTCCTCTGTCCAGAAATATAAGGCCGTTTTTTCCTAAAATTCATTTTTAAGCAGGGAGGGGTTATCTGAGGCTAGCTGATTGGACGTTTTGAATTGTTAGTCCATGCTGATTGGAGGAGTTTTTGTTTTATTCAAAACGGATCAGCGGTTTTCGAGATATGGCCTTTAAAGTCGGACACTCCATGGGGTCCCCGCGCTCTCAAAATGACGCAGACGTATCCGAAACACCGCAAGCACTGCAAAAACTTGCCAGCGGCCTAGGGCAAGAAGATACTCGCTTATATGTTCTAAGAATGCGTAATATTCTGCTGTCTAACGGTGTGACCAAGGATCTTACTCTAATATTTAACTTTCTCAGCGCGAGATACGTCGTTTTTGGGCATGAGCCCGCGTCAAGATGAATGTAGGTACAATTAACGATTGCGCGAGCGGTCGTCGTGGTCGCAGTGACCAAAAATTACGCGTTGATGCGGAATTCGTCGCGCCGCTCGCGCAAATCATCGTACTTATTTGCCTTTTTAATTGAACCAAAAATCGGACCTTAGCGAAGTATCTTTGAATTTATTAATCCTGGACACGCTTAACTGTAGGCGCGGCCATATATTTCTGGACAGTGGAAATACTTTAGAGTACAGATATACCTCACATTATTCACACCCATCATACATTATATCCTGCACAAATTAGTAATTCACAAATTAATAAATTTTATCAAGATGTTTGGACATTGTACACAGGTCCGGAGCGATTGGGCTCCAGCTGAGCATTTCGCTCTACCCCAAAGGCCCACAACGGTCACGAAGACTGTAAATATGGCCCACAATCGATTTGTGGAGGTAAAATCAGTCAATTCTTATAGGAAATTACTTAGTCACCGATTCGATAACCTTTTTGCAGTCTTACATCATACTAATACGTGAGGCTATATAATTGGCCAATACTGGTACTTATTTTTTATATCCTCGCAAATTCCACCATGTACCACGGTTTGAGTGAGGTATATCTGTATCTGATTTATGGTATAACATCTGTCATATCATACAAATTGTTATAACCAACACAAACTCTCAGCCAATCACAGTCGATCAGTTTTGGGTAAGGAAAGTCAATGTGACACATTTGAGTGGACATCGCGCAATTGTCAAATCGATGGCGCGCGGCCAAATGAAACACAGTGAAAACGGAGGCCACAGGGCACCTACATATTAACGATCTGGGAGGGATGGCAGTGTTAACCCCTTTCTGATCATCATGGTGACCTTCAAATTGCCCAGATTTGTCGTTTTGTCCGAAATCTATTGCCCATTTTCTTATTTAAACCTTTCAAAAACATTCCAAAACAAATCATCAGCATGTGCAGGCATTTATTGTTCCCGTGTGTGTCGGCTAAGACAGATGGTCTCAAACCCGCAGCCCAGCCCGCGGGTTGCGGGCTGGGTTGCGGGCTGTTTGGGTTAGCTAGCGTGTTGCACATTGCTGGCCAAGGAAGGAATTCGTCAGAAGGCGTGGATTCTCTTCTGGTAGGATATTATCTCATATTATCTCCTCCACTCTAAGAGGGTTTACTACATCATTCTACAAGAGGTGGATGTGGGGTGGGAAGCTACTTAAAGATTGAGCTGAAAAAAACTGCGAGGGTGGCTGAAGAATATGAAGGTTATACTAATCATAGATTGAGCTAATTGTCCAATCTGTGGTTTAGTAATTGAGGCAGCGAGCTCTTGGTAAAATACCTTATGCTGCAAGATGATTGCGTCTGCTTGCTACGGCAAAATGTTACAAATGTTAGTCGCCAAAATGCCAATGCACGCTCATAATCAACCGACCTCTGTAGTAAATGTTGGAAAATAGTCTTAGCGTAAAGTAGCAGGCACCAGCAATGTAGCGCCCGGTGCCTGCAATCCGGTTAGAAATTACTGGCAACCCTGTTCTTGTACTTAGTGTTCAAGTTAGTTGGTAGAGGTGCCCCGCCCCGCACTACCACTAGAAGTCAGTTGCTTGTGTCGTTGTAAGGTAAAAAGGATAATAAATTGTATTTTTAAGTTATTAAGTGCTAAACCGTACTTTATAACCTAAAATTTGTATGCAGTGGTCCACGCTGTTTTGTTAACTTGGAATTTCATTTTCATCGAAAATCAACTCGTAATTCCAACACTCCTTCCAAAACTCCGGGACCTCCATGCAACCACATGCAATTTTCCACATCACCACAGGTACGTAACTTCACTCCATACCCTCAGCTTAGTGATGCCAACTAGTTCCATCCACAACCGATAAGAATCAATAAAGAAAAGCTTAAATCAATCCAATCTGGTTCCGTAGCTCTCCAATCCTCGCAGCGCTCAATGTTTTCGTCAGGAGGTCAGCCACCATATCAGCACTCGAAACGTGCTCAGGCCTCATCCTGCCCTTCCTCGTGTAATCTTTCACAAATTTTAGCTTCACGTCGACATGTTTCGTGCTCGCGGCACTCGCTTCATTTAGCAATTGCTTGATTGCAGCCTGATTGTCTATCTTTAAGACAATCGGCGCCCGTGAATTCATCCCAATCTCGCCAAGCAATTCCCTTATTCCTAGCGCTTGTTTTCCACCGACAGCGGCAGCCACGAATTCTGCCTCGGCTGTCGAGAGCGCAACTGCACCTTGTTTCTTGCAGCTCCATCCTGCCACAATACCATTCACGTAAATTACGCTTGCGCTGATGCTCTTGCGGTCGGCCTTGTCAGCCGCAAAATCCGCGTCACTGTAGCTAACTATGCGCACAGGCATAGCTTCGCCATCATCATGTTTCAAATGTAACTTTAGAGTCTTTGTACCCTTGAGGTACCTCGCGACTCGTTTCGCCATCTTGAAGTCGAAAAACGTCGGTGCATGGCTCCTTCTGATCACCTTATGCACCGCAAATGCAATATCCGGACGCGAGCACCGTGAGATCCATAGTAGACTGCCGACCAACGATTGAAATTCCCTAATCGTGGGGGTTTTTCCATCCTTGATCGCCGTCAAACGTGAGTCCGAACTTTCAGGAGCTTCTTCCTCCATGATCGGGGTCCTCACGATGTTCGCGTCCTTTAATCCATGTTTTTCCAACATTTCATTAATCGTTATCTCTTGGTCAATCCAATAACCGCTCTCCGGATCTCCTCCGATCCGCATACCCAAAAAAATTTCGACCTTTCCAAGGTCTTTCAATTCCAAAATCGCCATTTCCGCAAAGAAAATTTCAACCAAACTTTCATCAGTGGCGGTCACTAGTAGGTCGTCCACATAGACCCCCACTAGGACCGAACCACTGTCGTCATTTCGAACAAAAATGCAAGTGTCAGTGAGACACTGCATAAACTTTAGTTTCACCAGGGTGTCTCTTAGCAATTCGTACCAGAGACGCCCTGCCTGTTTCAGTCCGTAGAGGTTCCTTTCCAACTTCAATACCACGTCGTTTTCGGTCTTCGCACCTAACTCCTCGAGTTTCTCCTTCGATACTTCCATGCCCTTGGGCACCTTTAAATGTATCTCGTAATTTTCTTCGGTCGACGCTTTCGGATAGGCACTGGGCACATCACCGTGCCGTGCAGGCACCTTCCAGATGATTGCCATAACCAAAATCATCTTAACATTATTTAGATCCAGTACAGTCGAGAACGTAAAGAAATAATCTTCGCCAAAAATTTGGCGATCGCCCCGGGCTACGAGCCGAGCCTTTCGGCGCTCAACAGTCCCGTCGGCCTTCAATTTAGTCTTATATACCCACTTTGTGGGCAGGGGCTTCTTGTCATCTCTTTTTCGGACAACTTTCCAAGTTCCTAGCTCCTCCAAAGACCGTAACTCTGCATCTTCCGCTTCTTTCCACTCACGAGATAACTTGCCCTTGTGGGCCTCGAAATAGCTCGTAGGGTCGGGTTCAGATGCCGCTGCACGGCTTTCGTCTGCACCCGACTCTACAGCCGCAAATGCACATAAAAGATTGCTTCCATGGTTACTTGTAACCGCCGGGGTCACTTCACCCGGTTCCTGTTCTGCCGAGGCACCTTCGGTATCGTCTCCTTCCGAGGTGCCTACCCGGTCCCGGGACTTTCCCTTTGCTTTTCCTTTCTGCCTCGATTTTTGAAGCGCTGCTGCCTTCGGTGTCGCCTTTATCTTGCGTCCCGATTTCCGCACCTCAGCCTGTTTTCGCTCCTTGGTACGCCCGGTGGACCCGTCTTCTTTAGTCTCTGCGATCTTCGAGCGCGTTTCACATACGGGTGCCCCTCCCTCGGGGTCACCCAATAGCTTCGCAATTTGCTGGTTCGCAGCGTCACTCAGGGTTTCAATCTGGGTGACGTGTCTTGTGGTCGTTACGACCCGATCCTTCAGTAGCAAAACCTTGTACCCCTTCGTTTCGTCGCTTTTTCCCAGAATCAAGCCCCTCTCGGCGTGCTTCGCAAGCGACTTCGACCGCGGATCCCTGTACACCATGCACGGGGATCCAAAAACCACGATATCTCCAATATTTGTTGGTTTTTTCGTAAGAACTTGGATCGGGGGTGCCCTTCCAGGATTTGCTCTGGTCGGACTGCGGTTGAGTATGTACGTGGCATACTCCGCCGCCTCCGTCCAGAAAATTAAGGGCACACCCGACCCAAAGATCATGCACCGGACCATGTTAAAAATGGTCCGGTTCATCCGTTCGGCCTTGCCGTTTGACGCCGGTGTGCCTGCCTCGGTAATTTGACGCCGCACACCCGTCTGCTTGCAGAACAAATCAACCGTGCGATATTCTCCTCCGCCGTCAGTGCGCAGGACGTGGATGCGGCAGTCGAATTCTCGTTCAAACCAACCCAAGAAGTGTTCAAACATTTTTGCGGCACGGTCTTTCGTTCGTGCCGCAAAAACCCGCACGTAATTACTGTAGTGATCCACAAACACTACGAGGAATCTGTTTCCACGCCGATCGCGTGGGGTTATTGGGCCTTTCAAATCACTGCATATCACCCCACCCACGCGATCGATCGGTGCGTGCTTTCCGGAATCTTGTTTTGGTTGTTTAGTTTTGTATCCCTTGACCTCTGCACAGGTCAGGCAATTAGGACGTGAGTGGTCCGTAATTCTAATGCCTGACCTCGGGTCTCGGGCCAATTTTTCAACTGCGTCGTAAGAAATATGCCCGAGCCGTGCATGGAAGTGATGTAGGGTGCCTTCTTGCACTTCGTCTCCTACATCACTTTGGGCTACGTTCATAACCATGTTTGTAAACGTTTTACTGCAATTTAATGGTTTGTCTGCACGCAGATGAGCCACAAAAACAGAACCATAAACTTCAATATCAAACAAAACTTGGTTTCGAAAAACTAACTCCATTCTTTTTCCGTTATCTCTTAAGATGCAGCCTTTCTTTCGTAAACAACCCAAAGATATGAGGTTTTTCGCCAGTTTCGGCGCAAAGTAAACCTCAGTAAGCGTAATCTTGACGCTTCTTGTAGTGGCATCGCTTGCACGCAGTGTGACTTGTCCAACCTTAGTCACTTGTAGTGACCCACCGTCTGGAAGGGTTAATGCGTCTTCCTGACCGCATTCACGCGCATCTTCCAGAAGACTTTCGTCTGAAACTAGGTGGCGACTCGCCCCACTGTCCACAATCCACAAATCATCACCGAAAACTGCTTTTTCGGCGTCTTCTTCCGCGCTCTCGCTCGTAGACAGCACAAAACGTCTTTCGTTATCCTTGGGGCCCTGCCGCCCGCGTCTTTCGTTCCTGTGATGGCCCTTCTTGGACTCTTGTTGCGGGCAATTTCGTTTTATGTGCCCTTCGAGCCCACAACCATAACAGACACGTTTGCCACCCTGCTCATTTATCGAGTTTACCGCGGGTCGTCCAAAACCCGGTCGCTTAAGCTTGTAAGCGTCATCGACCAGTTCTTGCACCCAGGATATCAATTCCTGGGCGTGCTGCAGGTGGTCTTGTCTTTGCGGATTGTACCGCACCATCAACGCAATTTTCAACCTTGGGGCCGCAAACTTAACAATATTTTCCACAATTAAGCGTTCGTTCGAATCACTTTCACGGGCCAACGCAACCAGGTACAGGAAATGCTCTGTCCAGGACCTTTTTGGGTCCTTTTCGGCCGCGAAAAGCTGTGCTGCCTGATAGTGCGAGATGTTCACTTTGAACGCACTCAGCATTTGCTCCAGCACGAAATAAAGATTCGGCGACGCTTGCAACCAGGTACCAATGTTAGCCTGGAAATACTTGAGAGCAACACCTTCCAGGTGCTCTCCCAACTTGTTGACCTTTAAACGGTCGTTCCATGCGAAACCGGAGGCAATTTCGGCTATCTCCAGGGCTTCGATAAAGAGATACGCCCACTTCTTGAACCCCGTGGGTAAATTTCAATTCCAGAGAAATTTTGGCAGCTTAACCTTGGGATTTTAACCCCGTTCGTGGTTGCCACCGGGTTGCCATCTAAATTTACGGGTATACCCACGCCTGCTGCCATTCCCGGCACTCCTGCCCCGGCTGCCATTCCCGGTACGTTTATTCCCGGCGCCTGCATCGGTGGTGAGGCCTCTTCACCGCCCCTTATACCACCCCCGCGCCCAATACCTTCTTCACCACCGAGGTCGTTCAGGGTCATTTTCATCCCGAACGGCCCGTGGTTTTTCAGGGTGTCCCGAAAAGCACTCGCGTATTCAGAGCCCTTGTTGGACCCTGGCGACGTGCTGGGAGCCGAACCCTGCGACCGCGCCTCTTCTACTGCCTCGAGGCGCCGGTCCATGCGTTTTAGATATTCCAGAATCGTATCCATATTCGTATCGGCCTTTTTGGCCTTTTCTTCATCCATCTTTTAGTATTAACCAGTGAGAAACTTAAAATCAGCAGAGAAACCTGCTCGTAGTCGTAACAACAGGAAACAATCCACACGAGAAAACCAAAATAGTCTCCAGTAATCGAAACAAAAACGTAAACTTTGAACGAGATAGAAAACTCCACAAACAATTCACTTTCGGTAGTTTCAAAATGCGGTCAGAGCCCGTGGTTCCTGGGGCTCATAACCTGTAGGAAAAGTGGTTTTTAGCGTAAAGTAGCAGGCACCAGCAATGTAGCGCCCGGTGCCTGCAATCCGGTCAGAAATTACTGGCGACCCTGTTTTTCTACTTAGTGCTTAAGTTAGTAGGTAGAGGCGCTCCGCACCGCACTACCACCAGAAGTCAGTCGCTTGTGTTGTTGTGAGTAAAAGATGTAATAAATGTATTATTAAGTTATTAAGTGCTAAATCGTACTTTGTAACCTAAAATTTATATGCAGTGGTCCACGCTGTTTTGTTAACTTTGAATTTCATTTTCATCGAAAATCAACTCGTAATTCCAACACTCCTTCCTAAACTCCGGGACCTCCATGCAACCACATGCAATTTTCCACATCACCACAGGTACGTAACTTCACTCCATACCGTTCAGCTTAGTGATGCCAGCTAGTTCCAATCACAACCGATAAGAAACAATAAAGAAAAACTTAAATTAATCCAATCTGGTTCGTAACTCTCCAATCCTTGCAGCACTCAACGTTTTCGTCAGAAGATCAGCCACCATATCAGCACTCGAAACGTGCTCAGGCCTCATCCTGCCCTTCCTCGTGTAATCCTTCACGAATTTCAGCTTCACGTCGACGTGTTTTGTGCTCGCGGCACTCGCTTCATTTAACAATTGTTTGATGGCAGCCTGATTGTCTATCTTTAAGACAATCGGCGCCCGTGAATTTATTCCAATCTCACCAAGCAATTCTCTTATGCCCAGCGCTTGTTTTCCACCGACAGCGGCAGCCACGAATTCTGCCTCGGCTGTCGAAAGCGCGACTGCACCTTGTTTCTTGCAGCTCCATCCTGCCACAATACCATTCACGTAAATTACACTTGCGCTGATGCTCTTGCGATCGGCCTTGTCAGCCGCAAAATCCGCGTCACTGTAGCTA
>MIQA02001358.1:0-29880 GCA_001887855.2 Sclerospora graminicola | reverse complement strand
ACCTTTTATTATATTCCGGAACGCCTCCATGAGGTGTTCTGAAAAGAGCACATTTGTACCGAAATAATAGATGAAGTAACATACATAATAGAGATAGCAGTATAATAGTAGGTTGTGCGTATGCTGGGAATCCTCGCCCGAAGCCTTCGGCACGACCCAAGGGAAATCGATAAGTACACGATGCACAGCCCTTAGACATCAATACATGTAGTACAGCGCGCATGCTCGCTAGAAATACTATGTATTATTGTGTGATCCAGGTGAGTACATGGACAGTGTCCGGGACGTCGTTTCTTAACGATCTGAATTTCAGCGGCCTAACCCTTGTTTCGGTACAGTACAGCGTGCCAGCACTTGGACAAGGGCCTTAGCAACGAATACGAAGACCTAAACCTGGAATCATCCAACTTTTTGGAAAAACCAGAAAATTCGATGGCGTCTATCAAGACTTTTCAGTCACTTGTGGGAGCTAGATCTGTAGATGGACCGGACATTTCTTTCGCGGTTCTTAAAGCAACTAGTCGAACGCATGCATCCAAGAAAATTGACTAAAATTTAGCCACCGAGTACTTGAAAGAAACGAAAATCACAAATTTCACATGGTGACCGGAAAATTGAACCATGAAAACGAGTATATCGATGGTTTTAGCGATGCGGACTACGCAGCAACTAAGAAGACAGAACATCGACTACTGAAGGCATTGTTATGGTAAAATAATAAAAATATCATTGTGAGCTGGGTATGAAAGAAAACGGGCTGCGTCTCATTGTTAACAATGGAGCGGAGTATTATGCATGGAGATAGTGTTGGGATTTTGGCGACGTTTGAGTGAAATGAGAGTTTTGACAAAATTATTGTTCGACGAAATTATCGTGATTTTTTCATATTGTGATTTTCAGGTTAGGTAACATTTAAGTACTTAACTTTACATAATTATACATAAATAATATACTTTCAGTTTTTACATTGAGACAACAAGTAGGACGCTTCGCGCTTGAGCACTTCCTGTCGACCGGTACTAACAGACCGGGTCGACACACGTACGTAACTCGCATAGACTAAAGCACACGGTACTAACACGCATACTGCCTAGTTTTTTACGTTTTAATTTATAGTTTACTCTAACACTAATCGGTTACGAGTGAATTGTAAGGTTGTGGTGACTGGAACTCCCAACCGGTTATGAGTCCAATAGTTACGGGGCTCAAGATCGAGTTTTTACGAAGTTTCTCTAAGTTTTCGTTTAATTACGATTTTTCGTGGAAGTCCCCTGTACCGAAGGGCGACATTGGTTTGGTTGATTTGAATTGTTATCACGTTATCTCGTTCGTTTCGTTTTGGGTATATTACGGAAATGGAAGAGGACAAAGTGGATTTCAAAGCTGTTCTTGCGTGTATGAAACGCATGGAAGAGAAGATTGATGATCTGGAAGAAAAGCGGATGCATGTTACATTATCTGCCGGGTCGCCAAAGTCGAACAAGGGTTCCGAGAATGGCAGCGTCTTCAAGAGCACGGTGAAAAACTATGGCCCGTTCAGCGGAAAGATGACGATGGAAGGCATAGGAGGGGATAACGGAATTGAGCGGAGAGGTGGATGGGTCCCCCCGCAAGGAAATGCTCATACAGCCCCATCCCAGGAAGGGGCGGGAATTTTTGGACATCCTGCCTAAAAAAAAGTGCGGATGGGTGGATCAATGAAGATCCCAAAATTAATAATTCAAAGCTTTTCAGGGGCAGAGATTTACCCCGGATTGGGCGCTGATTTTTAGCAGTGGACTTACCCGTTTATCGAAGCCCTTGAAGTAGCACAATTGTCGTCCGGTTTTGAATGGACAGAACCATTAAAAGTGAACAAGTTAAGTGAGCATTTGAAGGGTGTTGCGGCGAATCATTTTCGCGCAAATGTAATGATGTGGTGGACGATTTCGCAAGAGTTATATTTCGTCCTGGACCAGATGTTTCATGCATTCAAGGTAAACATCACCCATCAGCAGGCGGCGAATCTTTTCGCTGCCGAAAAAGACTCATGACGAAGTTGGACGGAGCATTATCTGTGCTTGGTGGCATTGGCGAGGGAAAGTGGCTCGCACAAAAGCCTCATTGTACAGAACATTGTTAAGTACGCTGCCCCTGATATGAGAATGGGTTGATGATACGTTACAAACCCCACCGTGTGGACTACCTGCATCACGCGCAGGAGTTGATTGCATGGGCACAAGAACTCAAAGAAGACGCGTTAAAAACGAAGAAAACTCCTCGCAATTTCATGAATTCCGTGGATGAGTCCTACAAGAAAAGATTTTGTAATAATTGCGGCAAAGAAGAACACATTCAAAGAAATTGCAGGGCTGGAAACAAAAAGGGGCCTCAAAGGCGCTTTGAGAGACGTTCTGACGCCGGAAATGGCGAAAAGCACTTCGTTTTATCCACGATTGAAGTCCCCGGAAATCGTAAAAATAAATCTAAGTTGGAGTCGCTGTCCGATCAGGGCCTGTGGATTGTGGACCGTGGCGCTAGCCGCCACTTGGTGTCCGACGATACTGGAACAGGCAAAGGACTGCATACAAAACGACAAGCTTATGCTACCGGATGGTGGAAGCTTGCGGGTAACGAAAATAGGAAATGTGATACTGTCAAGTATGGGTGCAAGCCGAAAGAAAATCGTGCTTACACTGGTGTATTACACATTAGAGTTATCAAAAAACCTGATCTCTCTGAGGTGTTTGCGCAAGAAAGGATGCATCCTGAAAGACAGTGGAACAAAAATGAAAATGATGTATCAAAATGAAGTTCTTTTCGAAGTCAAAGTGATGGGTGCAGTATTTACAGCTGCTTTGGACACAGGAAGCAAAGACAAAGACTTTGAAAATTTCGATGATATGGTAATGAGTGTCGTTGCAAACGAATCCATTTCGGGCCAACTAAAAGGCACTCTTTACGACTTTCACGTACGTTTGCGACACTTCGCGTATGACACGATTGAACGGATCGCCAAGAATCCCGCGTCTGGGATAAGTGTGACTGATCGGCGCAAGTCAGCCTGTTTGACTTTCTCGGAGGGCAAAGCAAGCAGGTCAAAGCAATTGAAAAAAGATTCGGGACAGAAATGCTCCAACCGATCGTATCGGTGGGTAATCAGTAGTGATTTAAAAGGGCCGATCACACCAAGGGACAGACGCGGGAATCGCTATCTCGTGGTCTTTGTCGACCACTGTTCGAACTACGTGCTGCCCAAACGAAAGATCGGGCAGCGAAAATGTTTAAACCTTTTCTAGCCTGGTTTGAAAATGAATTCAATTGTCGAATTCACGTTCTAAGTACGGATGGAGGTACTGAGTACCAAAATGTGGAGTTATTTTGCAAGAGGACCGGGGTTAGACGCTAGATCACGGAACCTGGAAACCCCGCCTCTAATGGAAAGGCGGAAACGATGAACCGGACCATTTTCAACACGGTCCGGTGTATGATTTTTGGTTCGGGTGTTCCGTTGACCTTTTGGTCCGAGGCAGCGGAATACGCGCATACATCCTAAACCGGAGCCCGTCTAGGGCGAATCCGAAAAGGGCTTCACCGATAGAGGTGTTAACAAGTACGCCCACAAGTGTCTCGGACATCCTAATATTCGGATCCCCCTGCATGGCTTGGAGGGACCCGAAGAAGAAGTCGCTGATAAGACATGCAGAAAGAGGTCTCATTCTCCGAAAAAAAGACGAGACTAAGGGGTATAAAGTGCTCCTACTGCGTGATCGAGTGGTCACGACGACAAGACATGTCAAAAAAATAGGACATTGAGTGATGAAGCCAAAAAGAGGATAAAAGAGATGTTGGACGGTGAAGTCAATGACACTTTGCAGACAAAAGACCAAACAAGTCTCGTGTCCACAATTTGGTCTCGAAGGAGGATCAAGTTATGATAACGAAGAAGAGGAAAAAAGATGCGTCGAAATCAACAAGAAAATCGGAAAGAAAGATCAAGAAGACGCCAAAGTTTACTGATTTCGAGAGTGGCAAATGGAGCACTTGAAAAGCGGGAAGTGGAGAGAAAAACACTGATGACGCTCAAGAAGATTAAGGTGGAACTTTAATGGTGGCGTTCGCAGTTTTGAATACGTGTGAAACCACGCGCGAAAGTCTTGATCCGCTACCGGATCCGAAGATTTTTTGAAGCCCACAAGGGAAGGGACTCGGAGAAGTGGACAGCAGCCGAGCGGACCGAACTGCAAGCCCTTCAAGATCTCGGGTTTGGGAGGCCGTGCGAAAAAGAGAAGACATGCACCCACTACCAACAAAGTGGGTGTGCAAGACAAAATTGAAAAACGATGGAGCTGTCGAGCGCTACAAGGCTCGGTTAGTAGCGCGTGGAGACAAACAGGTATATGGCGAAAACTATTTCGTTACTTTTTCAACCGTGATAGAGTAAAGCAATGTCAAGATCATTCTGATTATGTCACTTATTTTGGGGGGGGCGTGCCTGCAAGGCACGGGGATGTGCCAAACGCCTACCCAAAAAATGATTATGATATAATTTTGGAGATACCTCAAGGGATGAAAATCAGCCAAGAAAGTTTACGAAAGGTTGGTGTGGAGACCGAAGGAGAAGTTGCATTGCGGCTCTTAAAAAAATTGTACGGGTTGAATAAAGCAGGCAGACTCTGGTATGAGTTGCTGCAGAAAACCCTGGTGGAAATGAATTTAGAGCATTGTCTTACAGACACCTGTATTTTGTGAAAATTCAAGAGAGTGGAACTATAATTGGGGTCTATGTGGACGACCTCCTGGTTACTGGATCTGATATATCACTTGTGGATGATTTCATCAAAAGCATGGAAGTTCCTGAGCTAAAGGACTTAGGAAATGTGGAGAAAGGTTTAGGCATGAGAATCGAAGGAGACCCCGAAGTTAAGCATAAACCCAAAGAGCTCACGATTTCTGAAATGTTGAAAAGGCACGGCTTAAAGGAAGCCAACACCGTCAGGACCCCAGTGGTTAAAATACCTGAAACCGATGGAGACAATGAATTCCTTCCGACGAAAATGAACGGAAAATTGCCTAGTATATAATTTTTTCAATCTTTAGTGGGGAGTCTACTTTGGATTTCGCGCTGCTCGCGTCAGACATCTCGTTCGCAGTCTACCGGGCAACTCGTCACACGCATGCCCCGACTTTACGAGATTATAAACTGGCAAAGCGTGTGGCGAGGTACCTGAAGAGGACACAAAGTTTGGAATTGAACATGTAAATTGATGATGGAAATAAATTACCTTTGCGTATTGTCAGTTACACTGGCGCAGATTTCGCAGCAGACAAAGAAGACCGGAAGTCCGTGAGTGCAAGTGTCTTGTTCGTATTATTGCAGGGTGGCACTGCAAGAAGCAGGGAACTATGGCCATGTCGACTGCAGAAGCAGAGTATGTCGCTGCCGCAGCAGGTGGGAAAGAAGCTCTGGGCTTACGCGAGTTGTTCACAGAAAGTGGAGTCAAGTCGAAGGCTCCGATAATTTTAAAAATCGACAACCAACCGCGATAAAGCAGCTACAAAATGAAGCGAGCGCTGCTGCAGTAAAGCATGTGGACGTCAAGTTGAAATTTCTGAAGGATTTCACTAAAACGGGCGTGATGAAATCAGAACATGCGGCTTCTGGCGATATGGTTGCAGACTTACTGACGAAGACATTGCCAGCGCCACGCATTTCGGAATTACGAGAAAAAGTTGGGTTGATTTGATTATTGCATTACGGCTACGACTACGACGACCTAATATGGAGTGGGTATCGGTTGCGTGAAATGGATTTGATTCTACACAAGAAGTCCCGGTAATCTCGGAAGGAGTGTTGGAATGTTGGCGGCGTTTGAGTGGAATGAGAGTTTTGACAAAATTCTGGTTGGACGAAATTACCGTGATTTTTTCATATTGTGATTTTCAGGTTAGGTAACATTTAAGTACTTAACTTTACATAATTATACATAAATAATATACTTTCAGTTTTTACATTGAGACAACAAGTAGGACGCTTCGCGCTTGAGCACTTCCTGTCGATCAGTACTAACAGACCGGGTCGACACACGCACCTAACTCGCATAGACTAAGGCACACGGCACTAACACGAATACTGCCTAGTTTTTTACGTTTTAATTTATAGTTTACTCTAACACTAATCGGTTACGAGTGAATTGTAAGGTTGTGGTGACTGGAATTTCCAACAGATAGAGCTGCAAGAAAACTACGAGATTTTAAACAAATAAATCGGGTTGCAAGTTGCAAAACCAATGAATATTTTAATCGACAATCAATCGGTAATCAAGGCAATTTCAGAGCATGTGGCAATTTTAAAGCTGAAACACATTGACATAAGGTTGAAATACCTAGATCGGAAAATAAATAATGGCGATATCGAACCTAAGTATTGTGCTACAAATGAAATGATTGCCGAAATGTTGACAAAAGCTCTAACATTGTGTCAATTGCGTGACAGTATTAGAATAAAGTAAAATTCGCACAGAAAAGAAGTGTTAGAATTTTATGTTTTACTGCCACGAACTCATCGTTGGATCACCCTCCGAGGCCAGCGAGGCCACCGGTAGGCTGCCTAAGCGCACGATCGGCCGGTCACGGGCGTCGCCCAGGGCATCCCGAGGTAATTACCCTCAGAAACCAAGTTACTGCCATGACCGCTCAGGTAGATAGCCTGGAGAAGGCCAACACTGAGTAATCCCTGACCGCGCGACTGGACGATCAGCGGGCAACGAGGCCAGGGTTTGGGAGGTACTAGCTGTCCTCCAATTCCAAAACTACATTAACCAACTGGAGAATGAGAAGGCTGACCTCGTTCGGGAGAAGGACCGATACAAGCAACTGTCTGAGTCAATGGACTCCCTACGCATCTTGTATCAGAAGGCGACATCCACTGTAGATTCTCAAAGTAAGTAAATTCTCGCTTGTTCAGGGTTGTCTTTTCATCCGCTCACTATATATGTCCCCGCAGAAAAGAGTGTCATGTATTACTTGATGCTCGAGGCCTCCCATGCTTCCCGTAAGGTAACGAAGCACTATGAGGGGCACATCCTCTTCTCCCAGCGACTGGATAAATCACAAGTGAGCTTGGGTCAGCTGGAGAATCAACGGATTCATTTCGCGAAGAAACTGGCGAAGTACCAGAAAGCGCTGGAAAAATCGATATTTGTTCGGCCCGGACTTCAACGGCGGATCCAGGAATGTAAGACGCACATGCCGAGGCTTAAAAAAGCGCAACGATAGCTCTATTTGTGATTGAAAACTTGTAGATCAAAGTTGAGGACTCCGGAGAGGTGGACATGCCTTTTGTTACAGTAAAGTTAGGAGTTGGGATTGATTAACACTTGAGATCACCAACTTCTCAGCAGTTTCACCTGTTCGTGATGTCGTGATAGCAACACTTGCTGAAGTTGGGCAATATGTTCCTTACGAGATGAGATCAGCAGCAGAGGAAGGATAGTAGTCTTGGAAAGCCACTGACACAGTCCCAAATTCAGTCTCAATCAGCAAAATCTGTTACTCGGAGCCTCTCTCCTTGCACCCCTCGTTAGTTGTTGCAATCCTCGGTCGAAATGAAGAGAGAAGCTGATGGAAGTCGTGGGACAACAACAAGTGACCAACAAGCCAGCCATTACCTGCTGTTCTCAAAGATTTGATCGAGTATCTCTCATCCGCTGCCTGCATCAAGTACCAACAGAGCTTCTGCTCACGCATAACAAAAGACTGTTGTACTATCCCTTCCATTATGCTTATTAGCTGCCCTGGATTTGGAAATAACCGGAGGCGGATCGACTTATCCGGCTGACCTGGATTGGGAATTAGCCGAAGCAATCCATAGTGGGGATTCACTTGATTCGGATTCGAAACTAACCGAAGCTGACAAGGTCTGCATTCATGTAGAGGGCGATCTATACGTCGAAGGCATGGAGGATCAGATGGCGGTGCTAGCTGAGGTGACTCCCTGCCCACCAGCAGTCACTATCGACGATCTACAAGTCGGAGACCCAGATGTGAACACCCTGGAAGAGATCAGCAGGCTGAAGGATATCATATGGAAAAGGAAACACATGCTGATCGGCCCAGGAAATGCACTGCCTCCAGCCGCCCATGGGGCGGTATGCGACATCGATGTGGGTAACGCCAAGCCGGTAGCGCAAAGGTGCCGGAGAGTCGCCCCCAGTATCGGGAAAAGCTGTCGGAGCTTATCAAGGGATTGCTGGCCATCAAGATAATCCAGACGTCCACCTCGCCATGAGCGTCCCCCATTGTAATCATTATTAAGAAGAATGGGGTGGATATAAGGTTGTGTATCGACTACCGACTGGCGAACCGGCTGACTAAGCTAATGGTTTACCCGATGCCGTTGATAAACGACTTGCTGGATGATCTGGACAAAGGTTTTTGGTATTGCTCGCTGGACATGGCTAATGGAATCTGGGTGGTCTCTATGGCCGATCGTACACGAGAAATCTCTGCGTTTGTGATGCCCTTCGGGTTGTTCGAGTGGAACCGGATGCCGTTTGCCAAAAGAATGCTCCACAGATTTACCAGCGGCTAATAGATAACGCGTTGTATGGACATTTCAAGATCAAGGCGGACCAAGATCCTGCCCTTGTCGGTGATGTGTTTGCCGAAGGAGACCTGGACCCCGAGCCAAAACCTTCGGTTTTGAAGCGGCGGTCCTACATTGATGACATTATCGTGACGGCTACTACTTGGGGTTCACTATGTGAAAAAGTGGAAAAGTTGATGATTACGTGTGAAGAGTGGAATCTTTTGATTAGTGTGGTGAAAACTTTCTGGGGAAAAACTAAGGTGACTTATTTGGGTCATCAGGTTTCGATTGCTGGAATGGAAGCCAAACCGAAAGATCTGGAGTCTTTGCGTAATCTGCCTTTCCCGCGGTCATTGAAGGCCATGCAATCCTTTTTGGGCAGTTTGAATTATTACAGCCATTTCATTGAGGATTTAGCGGTCTATGCTGCTGTTTTGTATGAGCTACGGGAGGTGGATTACCACAAGTTGAGGGAGCAGGATCGGCAAGGAGAAATGCTGACCGAGCCAGCAATACCGATCCAGCAATATCAGCCAATGATATGCTGCCTGGGTCAGGTATTTCCACCAATGATATGCTTCCCGGGTCAACTATATCCGCCAATGATATGCTGCCCGGGTCAGCCGTTTCGGCCAATGAGATGCTGCCCCCGTCCACCCAGACAGGCAGCCGGCTGCCTTACTCCAGTGCTACCGGGCCGGATGACCACATGACCAGGGCGATGGTGGCCTTTGGTATGCTGAAAGTAAAGATGGCGACCACACCAGTACTGAAGCATTTCGATGTTAATAAGGTGCCTGTTGTCATCATCCATGCTATCAAGTGGGCTATCTCAGCTGCCCTTGTGCAGGGTCATGATGGGGTGTATTCTCCTGTGATGGTCACCATCCGGACTCTGAAGGTTAACGAAGTAAACTATGGGCTGGTGAATAAAGAAGTTTTGGCCTTATCACGGATTCTGGATGTGTGTTACACTATGCTGGTGGCTCGCCCTATTAAAGTATTATCCAGACAGTCGCCCCTGTCATGGCTTCTTACGGCAAATGGAATTGATGGCCGGCTGGGTAGATGGGCTGCGTTGTTGTCTCAGTGGTCTCTAGAAGTAATCAAGTGCACCAAAGGAGAAGAGGAGATACTGGGCACGTTAGCGGCCAGCATCACCCCAAGGGCAGAAAGTGGAGAGCGCTGATAGCCATAGCGCCTCGGAAACAGCACAGCGACAATCATCACACTACTGCCACAACATGGGACGACAGAAGAACTGATGGTTCTGAGCTTTGACGGGTCAGCAAGCGTAAAAAAGGGAGTAGGCGCCTATAGTGCCATCCTATAAAAGCTTCCCGAGTGGAAAGTGGTCGCTGCTGCTTCGGATTTCACGCATAACAGTGAATGAGGCAGAATACCAGGATTGCTGCTTTGCCTAGATCTGCTGACTGGCCGGACACAGGGGCGGATTATCATATGCGGTGACTCCAATCTGGTGATCCGACAAATCACTGGGGAGATAGACTGCAAGGCCCCCCGACTAAGACTTTTGAATGATCGGGTTATGTCCGCACTGCGAAAGTGGCCAGAACACGAACTGTTACATGTTAAAAAAGACTGGAATAAGAGTGCAGACCACCACGTTAGCTATGCGCGACCAAGTAAGGGTCACGACTTCTGATCCGAGCTTGTTATCAGATAAGGCAGAGATCAACCGGCTGGCCGAACTTATCCATCCTGCCAACATTTGGGGAAGGGGAACCCGGTTGAACGCCGTCACCCGGCCGCAAAAGCACCGTTCTCTGGCCGCTGGCTCACCATCTACAGAAGTAATGAGCGAAGGAATAGTGCAACAGTTGCGAGCAGAACGGATCCTCCAAGCGCAAGATGAAGAGGAGTGGATAGTAGATCTTAAAGCAAACTTGAAAGGGGAAGTGGAGAAATTTTAAGTGGCAAACAAGCTAAGGAGTGCTTTAAGCTAGCCCCCGATTTACGAAGTGGATGAGAAAGGGTTGTTGTTTTTCTACCTAGATGCTGACCAGCCCGAAATCGATAGAGATAAATCCGCCCGGCTGGTCGTACCAACTACCTTGCAAACGGATATCCTCCACCACAATCACGTAATTTTGGAAGGGGGGCATCAAGGTATCGGCCGGACCTATCATAAAATCAAGGCACATTTCCACTGGCGAGGTCTTTATCGCAGTGTGCAGGCTTATGTGGGAAGTTGTCCGGATTGTGAAGGGTCGGCCGACCATTAAAGGGCGGTCACCTGGGAATATACAAGCCACCTATCATTTCCAAGTCATTGCGATGGACCATATCCCATCTTTGCCTAAATCTCGAAATGGATACACTGAGCTATTGATCCGGACAGATTTATTTACCGGGCTGGTCATAGCAAAAGCCAGTCCCACCCGTACCGCACAACAGGTTGCTCATAGCTACGAGGAATGCGTGTTTAGACGTTTCGGAGCAAGCAAGGTCATCCGGTATGATAGAGAACCTGAATTTATGGCGGATGTATTCCGAGCCTTCAACAAAATTTTGGGGCAAAAACAGAAGCGCGACCATGGTCTATCGTCCGCAAGCGAACGGAAAGGTCGAAAGAATGGTACAAACTCTGACTAGAGCGATTAAGATGTATTTGGTCGAAGCCGACCAGCACGACTGGGATAAATACGCCGAGAGATTGGTTTTTGCTATTAAATCGTCGTACGTTCGGGTAAGGGGAGACACCCCTTTCTATTTAGCTTATGGATGGGATCCTCGATCCACTTTAGAAGCTTCCATCCCAATAGGGTGTACTAGGAGGCGTGATTGAGATGCCCGGCGCTGGAGGATGAGGTGCAACGTCATTATTCACTGGCACGTGAGCAGGTAAACAAACGCCACCGGCAAGCTATCCAGGACCGCGCCGACCAGAACAATGACCGGATCAGGGAGCATGGTATAGAGCCAGGCTCCCAGGTATGGTTATACCTGGATCGAGCCAAGGAAGGTTACGCGCAGAAGCTAGCCCATATGTGGCATGATCCTTTCCGAGTGGCGGAGCTGGTCGGGGAGCACGCGGTCAAGCTGGTTACGGCAGGCAGTGACTACAACGTTTTCCCAATAGTGCACGTTTCCAAGCTGAAGTTGGTGAGACACTTCCCAGATCGCCCGAGTACGTGCCTGGTATTGGGGAGCGACCGTTTCGACTTTGACGAAGCCCTGCTGCCAGTGGACAGCTGGGACAAATCGCTGGATCCGGACGAGTACGAAGTGGAAAAGATTTTGGATGCTCGAACCGGACGGAAAACCAGGTTTGGGCGGATCCACAGAGAGTTTCTGGTACAGTCGAAAAACTACGAAGATCGGTCGTGGGTGGATGAGCTGGATCTAAATTTTGGGCCTTGATGAGGGAGCTCGACCGCCAACGAGCGAACTGGAATCGTTTCGAGGTCATGCAGACCCATGAAGAAGGTGGGGTGGACCCAGAAAATTAGGCCATCCGGCCGCCGGGCAGCGGGTACGGCCAGATTAAGTGAAATTAATCGACCAATCAAACGGTGGATAGGAACTAGTCTGGACAGAAATGGGCCAATTAGATGCTGGATTAATTTTGAAGTCGGCATGGTGCTGGATTAAAAAACCCTTTGGAGTCAGCATGAGTGGCGATGCTGGAAGGGTGTTCGGGTTATGGGAGTAGAAAAGTGGTTTCGGTATAAATAATGGAAGGAACGATGTATTAGCGGGGCGAATAGCAATGGATGGACGGGGAAGTGGAATAAGCTAGAACGAGAAAAAATAAAGTAGCCTTGCAAGTCATCACTGGCGAGTGTAGCGGAATTCGTTCCGAAGTCGGAACACGCTGAGGCCAGGGTGGCGGTAGGGTCCTGCCGGTACTGGTTACGCCACGGATCCTGCTGGTCGATCTCGGCGAGTGAGGCTTGGAAGGTGGTGGCGCGACGGGGGTTGCCTAATCCCGGATACCAGGTCCCGCCCTCAGCCGGATTCTCCACCCGGCGAGTGGCCAGGTGTAGCATGATAGGATGCCGGAATATGTCCAGGTCACAGTGGCCGACTCGGATGCCGTCGACGACGAGGGTACATAACTTGGTCTAGCGCTCAGCCGCTCGATTTCGACGCTTGCGTTCGGCTCGGTATCTGGCCAGATCGGGAGCCTCACGTCCGGCTTCGGCGGAAATGAAGAGGTGATGGGTGGACTCCAAAATGAATTGACCATGTCGGGAGAGATACCCCGCACTGGCATTACGGAGATCGGCGAACCAGCCGACATAGGGCAAGCCCATATCCGGCATATTCGTCTCCAAGACGGCCCATGGCTTGAGAGACAGGATCGCACTTAGCTGGTCGAACTCGACTAGGTCAGGACGCCAATCGGAAGCTTTAGGTCCTTTTGAGGCCGGTGGAAACACCCACAACGGTGGCCGAGACAAATATCAAGCGACGTAGGCACCGGTGAGGTCTGCAATGCGCAAGTGCACCTCAGACCAGGGGCGAGCCGCAGTCAGTTCGGAAGCAGTCATGACTCTCCGACGAGGGATCCAGGACGGGGGAGACTCTTCGGCTGACTCTTTGGAATCATTCTCATCTAGTGAAAAAAATGTCCGGAGAAGGTGACCTCTCGTAATCTTCAGTAACGGCCTCGTCGTCGTCCACTTCGAGCAGGCTAGACGCCTCCCCCTCATCCGGGGAAGCGGTGGATGACCCTCGGGGATCGTGGGGAGAAATTCCGAGGAGAAATGGAGGGGACGAAGGGCTGGGCAAGGATCTCGGAGCGCGGTCACGAAGGAGCGACTTTCCGGAAGCCAGCAAACCGGAAGAGGTCGGGCCCGGATCAGGGCCGGAGCCCGGCTCATCTTCTTCCCGAATCTTTACCGTTTTCGCTGACGAGGCGGACTGTTAAAGCCGTTTAGTCGCCACGTGGAATGAAGCAATGCAATCCTGCTGGATCGACGTTTTCCTCCGTGTATCGGAGGATCCTCTGGAGATGGTGAAGAAGCCGGTTGCGCGCAGGCTGGCACCGGTGGAGGGTTAGGGGATCGGGAAGCATCCCAGATCCGGAGACGTGTGGTTACTTCCGTACCGACGGTCACCGAGCCTGGGGAAGACGCCTCTCCCTCGGATGATCTGACACCCGCATCATAATCAGCAGTCAAAGGTAGAGATGGTGGAGCGGGAGTAGTCGAACCGGGGCCGCGGGGGCAAGCTAAATCGAGAAGGTTATTGATGGCCCGCCAGATAGGCGCAGGACCCTCCATCAGACGCGCCACCCTGGCACCCGCCTCGGTCAGTCGTGTCCGAGCCGCCTGTATTGAGGATAAGCAGTCCGCGCGGCGCTGCATAAGGTCAGAGACCACTTGCCGGGCGTCATCCCTGTTTGACTGGGCCTCGGCATGCGCGACTTCACATTCCTGGATCTGACGGTGAAGCCCGGGCGGTGCGGATACCGACCGTCCCAGTGCTTAATTCCCATACCGTCGAGGTGTCAGAAAAAGGCCCACTGTTATCCATGTCATCTACTTCAAATTCCATCCCAAGTAACGAACATAAATGTCCATATAATTAGGCCAATTGCCCTTGTGATGTTCTCCAATATACACGAATAAAATTCCTAATGCCCGTAATCTTCTCCCTTTACACCCACCTGTTTGTTCAAGCCTGTCCCGATAGTTGCGCGTTGAATGGAGTGAAGGTTCTTCAATATATGACCATACCTATGAAAAGGGACTTTAATCCCGTCGAATTTCTCTGCTATTTCTCGGTTAAAAACTGAAAATATAAAGTGCGATTGCTACTATTATAGCTGATATTCATGACCTGAGCCACCATGTTCCATAAAGCTTTAGTGCCGATACCTCTAGTGGATGTCGTCGCGATACTGTCGTGTAGCCACTCTCGGAAATTCCTTCCAAAACGCGAACACCCACGTGGGGTCCAGATGACTGACTGTCGGAGGGGTATCCGTCCATTCAGGTCTTTTTCCGAACCAGCATCAAGCTGTCTGGACGGTCACTTCCATCACCTTGGCTGTGACGACTGGGACGATCCATCTTGTATAAGGTCACCTTGTGTACCCGTCAGCACTGGCGGTTACGCTCTCCTGGTGAACTCTAGGGCGAAAAGTTGAAACCTGTTTGAATAAGTGGACGAGTGTTAGGACTAGGGTTGCTCCTGGGCGGAGAATCTACACCGAGGAGCAGATTGGCGTTATACTTGAGTTTAGTATACCGCAAATGCTGGATCGAGATTACTCAAACGGCCAGCTTAACCAAAGATAATAAAGGGGTTTTTTCAATCTTATGCGTACTCAGGAAATCAAAACAATATTCCACGATCTTCCGCTGTAAGCCAAAACATCACGCCTTTCCAATACAACTTAACCGTGTTCCAGACACAAACGACTTGAGTGAGTATAGATTTTCTCAGCGACTCCCGGTCAGGAGACTTCCGATGAGTTCCTTTCAACTTTCCCCGGGCAAACCAATAACACAAGGGGGGACCTTGTTAACCCTCTCATGTGGACCAATGGCGACTTGTGTCTTAGAATGAGAAGTGTATACTGTTATTTATCCCTAGATCCAATAGACCACTAAATCAGAGATAGACCAGCAACTCAAATATCGATATAAACAGGAGTTTTAATAGGGTAAAAAGGTTTTTTTAAACTGACTATGTGATAAAAAAGAAAGATTCTGATCAATGACTGAGCAACTAAACAGAGAACTTCAATATTCGATTTTCAAAAGATACTGACTAATTAACTCACCTATAAAATAAAGACGGTCTCTACCAGCCAAATAGCTTTGAAATCAACATAGTTGCATAATTACACATACGGTATTAGTAGACTATAAAATGGTTATGGTCAAGTGCGTAAGCCGGAGCTGTCCGCATCAGAAATCACTGAATTATTGCTGTACCGGCCTGATATTCTACTGAATTTCGATTGGTGCTTGAGCAACGTAAGCTCGTGGCTCGAATGTTACTTGAGAAGATGTCACCGTGTTGGCATACGGATCAGCTGCACTGTATGGCACAAACGGAGACTGTGAACTCCTGCGCCGCGCGTTCTCCATTACCATTACACGCCCGATTCACGCATGTCATCGATATCAAAGATTGATCGCTCCTCTTCAACGCCATCGTCGTGGAATCCAAGGCGCGATGATTGATTAGGTAGGTACCACATGAGAAGATACGATGGAGGTGGTCCTGACGTTGGATATGTTCACGCGGCGAGGGCCTGTGACCGTGTCGTTGCTAAAGGAAAAAGTCGGGGTAGTGTAAGCAAGTTCTGACGAAGCAAAATGCTGTGCTAACGAATTATGTGAAGACGGCGCAGATACAACCGACGGGTGGTCCGACGATGGCGAAGAGTTTGAAGCGGCTGCATATTTCTTTGGACAGGGCGCTGAGGTGGGCGAATTCATAAAGCTCAATTTCAAGCCAGGAGCCTTAGAGCTGGTAGCGGGCGAAAATGACTCAGCGTAGTCGACTGTTGGTGATGCCGGCGGCTGGGGATCGCCGTGGTCCGATGCGTTAATGTTGTTTGTCGCAGCAGGTAACTCTTTAGGCTTTGCGTTGGGCGAGATTTACTGTTTTTCGGGTCGTTTCCAGCTCATCCACACCCTTGGACGCAAGTGGATGAAAATTATGATCAATAGTGCAGCAATACCACCGCAAATAGCGCCGATGATCACACCATTAGACGTCGACGCCAAATATCCTCTGACACCATCCCCTGTCAACGTGGTCTTGGCCACCTTATCATTGCGCTTAATCGTAATACAATGTGCACACGCATCATCTAGCTTGAAGTCTTTGCAAGAATCAGATGTATAGAACATAATGTTTTCGCTTGACTTCTCAATGCCTTTAAGTCGACAGGTACCGATATGGTAAACGGAGACGACGCCAGTTGCGACGACCATGTCAGCTATGGAAATGACCGCTACGATTGCTGCTACCGTGGCAGCTCCGAATGTCGAGGACCAGAAGTACCGCACCCCTTATACATGTATTATTTCTAGTGATGTATATACCTATTTAAATTGATATATTTTTGTATGTAAAAGTAAAGGGTGTTGCTTTCTTTTTTGATCAGTTTCTCGGTAAATTTATTGTCTCTGTGTCTCCTTGGAAGGGTTTCGTTCACACAGATTTTTGCCAACGAATGAAATATAAGCTTCAGTTTGATCATAAATTCAGTTTACAGAAACCACTGGGTTTTAATTATGATGTTTAATATAAACTATGGTGTACCCTAGCCAAAATAGCATGGCCAGCTCGACCTGGACGTTCATGTTCTTTACCCAAAATAGCGTGACCTCCTCAACACCTGGACGTTTGTGTACCGTACCCGAAATAGCGTGACCAGCTTGGATGGTCATTCACCTCTACCTGGACGGCACCAGGATGACCTCGCCGTCATCTCTAATATTCTCTCCATGGCCGTCCATTAGTTATCGGTGCTTCGTCCGGCTACTACAGGGACATGACCTCCTGGAGCCTTGTACCCGTCCCTTAACCACCTGCGCCCACCATCAGCCGCCTCCTAGCCCAACTTGATCCAGCTGGTCAAATTCGTGCAACGTGGCTGGAGCTTTGACCGGTGATTTTAATTGTGTGGATGCACCAGCTATAGACCGTTTCGGTGGACAACAAAATAACAAACCCGAAAGCCAGGCTCTTACCAGACTAATAGCAGACTTTCATTTGATATATGCCAGACTGTTATTGGGATCGCCACTGAGGGATGTAAATTTGGACCCTACCGAACATTACACGTATTGGCGGGGAATTCAAGCTAGTAGATTGGATACGTTCTACGTTTCATACGGCCGAGTGGTCTGGGTGCGTTGGGTGGAGGTAACTCGCCCACTAGTATATTCAGACCACGACCAAGTAACATTACCCCACCCGGCTATTGCATCAACGACGGATTAACTTACCTACATATCCTTTCATGGGCCCTCGAATGGGAATCTACAACAATATCTCATGTCGGAAATACTTATAAGTATCGGAGAGGTGATAAGCGTGGTTACCAGGGATAATTGGGTGGACCAGTGTCGGAACATCTTGTTTCTGGCGGCCAGACGTGCTGCAAGACGTTGAAAGCGCAGAGTGCGGCAATAAAAAAGGACGTTGCAGGACAGCGCTACAACTAGAAAAACAGCTAGTAAAAGCTGTGGCAGAAGCGTTAAATATGTGAGAATGAGACGGGGTGCACGCTTACACAAATACGGAGCGGATGTTCGTTGGTCATTTAAACGAACGGCTATCAGAGAGAGGGATCAATCTGTCACGAAAATGTCGTCTGGCAATGAAATTTGTTTTGAAAAAACGACTAACATACCGGATAGATTCGCACTTCATGGAAGACCATCATGGGTCATACCGTACAATCTGACCAACTATTAGAGGCTTTGCAACAGTTTATGCATATTCCAGAACAAAGAGCAGTGACAACAGCCCAAAATGAGACGTTAATGGATGGCATCGAGGAATATGAAATTGTTCAAGCATTGAAAGGGTTAGAAATGCGGAAGGCGCCAGGGCAGGACGGTCTGGGAAATGACTTTTATAAACATTTTTCGTCTATTATGTTGGAACCGTTATTGGAATTATATAATGGAATTATTAGAGGTGCACGTCCACCACGTTCATTTACGAAAGCAATTGTGATTCCGCTTCGAAAGAAAGGCGATTCCAAAAACGCATTCGATTACCGACCTATTCTTCTAGTTTGACAACCAGCTACAAGGTATGTGCAAAAATTCTTGCCAAACGTCTTCAGGCATTTCTGGGAAATTGTCATTGGTAATTCTCAACAAGGATTCGTCAGCGAGAGAAGGATGGAGAAGATAGTTACGATGATGATGGCAACACTAAAAGAATTTAAAAACGCTACAAAACAAGTGGAGATGGCAGAAAGTTCTGGTATATTGTTTTGAAATATTCGCTAACGCCTATATTATACGGTGAATAGACATTATTTGATAACAGTATTATCACTTTATGGATTCTCTTCTCGGTTCGTGGAGTTGGTAACTGTGCTACATGAGGGAACGACGGTGGAATGCCTAGTGAAGAATTAACATTCGGAATCTAGGGTTGTTGCATCTGGGATTAGACTAGGCTGTCCCTTAGCGCCCTTGCTATTTATTTTGGCGGTGGAACCACTAGTACATAAAAATCACTGGTATTTGACCACTACGGGACAACCATGACATTGAGAACAGGTTTTCGAGGTTTGTTCATGATTCGACGGTGTTTCTTAAACATGCGAAGTGCATTCCTCAAGTCATGACTACTGTATAGCAATTTGGCGAGTTATAAGGCCAAGCAAAGTACTCCCTCCGTCCCAAATTTAGTGTCGGATAGTTGTTTAAACACTGAGATTAAGGTCAAAAATGCTGCTTTTTGTTATAAATTACATCCAAATATAGAGTGTTAAAAGGGCTTTGATTCGATGATACATTCGAGTATTACGCTTTCCGCTAGCTGAAGTTGCAGTACCAAAACTCCTTTCCTATTTTGGAGTGATTTGACGGAGCACCGTTAGATATGTGAACTTCGCCCCAGCCTCTGCCAATGAAGGTGCTGGTGATAGAGAAAACCAGCTTTGCACTGATACATGCTATTGTTTTCTGGGCCATTTTTGGGTGAATGCGAAGTGGTTAAAGTTGGGTACCTAATGCTATAATTCTTGTGAAGAAGAAGAAATTGACTGAAGGACAACGGCGAGCGGTGTACGAGCATTTATTAACAGATGGTAAAAGGTATGCCAGCATTCGAACTACTGTGCGCTCTTCATTTCCGTGCATAACATCAACCGGTTTCCAGTCCAGCACATCGATCGGAAAAAGCCTGCGAGGAAGTACTGTACTCTCTAAACGATGCCATGTCTACCTTCATGAGCAAGTACTATATATACTATGAGATTGCTACCTCCACGAGTACCTGTATAGAAGAAAATTCATTGCGATCGACTGTAGCTCTTCATTAACAATAAAACGACAATAAAAGGGACGCTAAAAACGCGTGAATTGGACAAAAACTTTGGGACGGAGGGTGTAACTTTTTATTTATGAACTAGAAAAGACCCGTGCCTTCGGCACGTACCTTCCGATGTCTTACACATGCTCGAGCATATGTTATTTAGGAAGAAAAGACATGTTTTCACAGCCAGACTACTTCTACACCTACATGTATGGTTAATAACCCGGATACACACCTTTGGCTCCATAGGCAATGTGGTTCTGCCATTCTCCGTGATGCTGCTGTCCGTTGTCGTTCTCCCCCAGCTGCGCCTACCGCCTTTCAACAGATGGAGAAGTTAGCACTCGAAGCAAATGTCTTTGGATGACTCAGTACATACACATACCTCCTCTGCTTCTCTTGCATGTCTGCCTGCTGCCCTTGCCCTCCGCAACACGTTTTCCCGGTCGCGTTGAGCGGACGAACGGGCAGCCCAGCGTTCCCGCCGAAGGCGGTTCCGGCGCGTTCTTGTGCCTTCGTTAGCATTCATAATGCAACGAAACAAATATTTTCGTACGTTTGTTTTTTGCTTTCTTTTTGGTTTGGTGGTTTATGGCCGGGCGGCAGCCAGCCGAGCCATCTCTCAAACCCCCAGATATACCCCACACACCCTGCGCACTATACGGGTGGTGATGTTTTATGCAAGGACTACCCACCACTTCGTCGGCGTCGTTTTGCCGATTGGCCAGGTTTGCTTCTTGTTCCGTCCTGACATCGCCGGCAGCCTGCACACGAAAATATAAGTTGGCAAATTGTAGAAGTATCACGAATTTCAAATGTTCGCAATGCGTAGACTGCACCTCTCCGTGCGCTGCTGTCCGTTGTCGTTCTCCTCCAGCTGCGCCTACCGCCTTTCAACAGATGGAGAAGTTAGCACTCGAAGCAAATGTCTTTGGATGACTCAGTACATACACATACCTCCTCTGCTTCTCTTGCATGTCTGCCTGCTGCCCTTGCCCTCCGCAACGCGTTTTCCCGGTCGCGTTGAGCGGACGAACGGGCAGCCCAGCGTTCCCGCCGAAGGCGGTTCCGGCGCGTTCTTGCATCTTCTGTGCCTTCGTTAGCATTCATAATGCAACGAAACAAATATTTTCGTACGTTTGCTTTCTTTTTGGTTTGGTGGTTTATGGCCGGGCGGCAGCCAGCCGAGCCATCTCTCAAACCCCCAGATATACCCCACACACCCTGCGCACTATACGGGTGGTGATGTTTTATGCAAGGACGACGGGGGATGTATTTTATTATATATATAGATGCAAGCGTTTTACCGCCGACATGGAGTGGAATTCCAGTGGTATAGCGAGGCAGTGGGATATTTAGGCCACGAAATAGGAGGGACTGATTTGCGTTAATTGGGCTTTGCGGAAAAAGAATATTCACGGCATTAGAGGAGAGAGTGCAATTATATACCGGTGATTTTGTTTACGGAAATGATAATTCCGCCATCATTAGACGCAATGCACCAACAATTGCAAAATAATTTCATATGGACCAAAGCGAACAACTACTGAAAGATGCAAACATTAAATTTCACCCCTGCTCATATACACACCTAATGGTGTGGGAGGTGTGGGACTTATTGCTATACCAGTGGCTTAAAAATATCCAAAGACTCAAGTCCGCAATGCAATGGTTGATAGCTGCTCCGGATGCGTATAAAATTGCTTGGTTAAAATGGCATAACATCCAGCAGGTCATAAATGGAGGTAACCCTTTATCACCCTTGAAAGGGTGTCAAATTTGTAAAGCAACGGATGGGTTGAGAGCCTTGCAGATGGGGGATATTAGTAAACAAGTAGGCCAATGGATGGGACCTAATCAGCATCAGCTCACAGCGCTAGACAATTATGTTCTCTGTCCCTTACCTGGAGTGAGGGTAGGTAGGAAGGCATCTACAATGCGTGATGGGGAGCGAATAGCGGTGATGGTAAACCTTAACTAATACAACTCCCCAATCTCCTGCCAACGCAGTATATCCCATTCTGGGGAACGTTTAGCTGGGCGTCCAAACCTTGGATTCTCGAGGAAAGAGTCAAGGCCTTGGTACCGTCAAAATACGACAGGATTCCAATCCGGAGCATCAACAAGTTACAGATTCTACGACTAACTGACAAGACTTACGTTTCCCAGGTTATTAGTAAGACGGGGACGTCTCATACTCGAGTGAAATTAGGACGTTGGCTGGGAACGATCATTTCGGCCTCACGATGAGTTGATTCGGACAATATGTAGAAATTCCGCCGGAGATTACTTTGTGCAGAGGACCTGGAATTTGTTTGAATATGAGTGGAAATTGGCTAAGCCGGGGGGTATGCATGGGACATGTTGTGCGGGAAACACGGTGGTGACGATGAACCAACAATCGGATGGAATTATATTTATACTAGAAGATGTGGATTGTATAGGAAAAGACGATGGGGGGGCATAACATGCAAATGTAGTATTTGTTGTTCACCCCGCTTTACATCTTATAAGTTGGTCACTGAAGGAATCGATGCCTATTTGGAGGATCCATCATCCGCTAAGAAAATTCTATAGGAAGCTCTATCACCAAGGTGTGGCATCACTACTTCCGCCTCTCTTGAAAAAAATGTAAATTATGGTGTGGGCAGAATCAGTGGTGGTATACGGCCCAGGATTTGGAGCCAAAACAGGTATGGAAGGATTACGATGTATTGACTAATTATCAGATGTGGGTGATGTTTCGAATGATTACCTGCAGCTAAACACGATTTTCAAAAATGACGCGTCGATCCCACTCTGTTTATTGGATGACAAATTCACCAGTACTACTAGGTTGGATGTGTTCCAAATTTTATGTGATTTTCGGCGAGCAAAGGTTTTTTGGGTGAGACTGTTGGTTCATTGGTTTGATAGGTCGGTTAACTCGGATGAGGTACAACACTATCAAGAAGCAGTGATGTCTCGAGTACCGCCACCAATCGGTAGAGGGTTAGCGAGATCAATGATGAACAAGTATGGTCGATCTGGATATGATTTCTCCCCGAAATTTGAGCGCATTTGGAAAGGCTTTTGCGGCATCGCAGTATCCTGGTTCTGACAATAACGAAACCTAATGGATTCACACAGAACGAAAAGAGCACACATACTTAATTTGGAATCAGTGCCGGGCGCAACTGTAATTAGCGGAATTTGAACGACGACAAGTCAGCAATACAGATGAAGATATTCGACTTCAGGTTAGTGGCCAGTGCTTATTCGAGATCATACCAGCACCAGATCTCAACTACCATCCAGCGTTACTCCAATATTATCCTGCTGATCGCATAATGCATTTTGAGCCCAAACTTCATCAAAGATTTCAAATGTATCATAGTATTGAACTAAATAGACTTTAACTACTACTAGTAATAGTACATAGCAGTCAAAACGGCCCTGTCAAAAATACATATAACTTACCAAACCAAGTGCAAGATGCTGTACTGAGAAATCTGCACTTCCTATTGAAGCTGAACATGCAATATTAAAAAAATATTCCTGTGCAATGCGCATTGATTCGTCCAGAATTGGATGTTTTGCAACTTTCGCGCCCAACATAATTGTCCTGAGCACGAGATATGGCCAAACATGCGCGCATGGAAATTGAGCTCATTCGAAAACCTCCCGCCAGGCGCAACAATGGTCTCCAATGATCGCTTTGATTGCCTCAATAGGCGCACGAGACACATGGCACCTCATGACGCCTCGCATTTGTCGAATTCCTTCTTATGGTGAGCGTTAACGGTGCTCTCTCGCATGGTAATATCAGCTCTGCCGCTGCACGTTTCAATCGCCACCGAAATACCATCCACACGCTCTGGCAAAGCTTCTGCTCCGCGGGGACCCCATAGCAGCGGTTTCAGGTAATTATTTGTGTCTCCTCTCGTGGCGGCCATCCCGAAAGCGATCGCGAGGGCGTTCAAGTCAGAATTAGGGAACTCGCAATGAGCGACTGCAAGAATATCCGCTCCGTTGAAGCTGGCCCAAACACCCAGAGGAAGCCATTTGATCTTGGTTGGTCAATAAATCGTTTAACTGGTTTTGAAGACGAAATTTGTTTAAAAGCTGTCGTCATGTATACGCTGCACGCGATCGTAAATGATGACCCGCCTTTTGATTACAAATCGTCACATGGGATATCCAACACAAGGTACCGTTAAAAAAATCAGCTTCGTGCAGTGAAAGCATCAGGATTGTATCTTGTTCGTCGGACAGTTCGTACCGTGGCTTGTATTTTGGGGTAGACAGACTTACCAAACGATAACGTTCATAAGATCTCCAATGCAACCGACCGAGTTCAACGCCATCTAAAAGGGGACGAGACGATACGCTTCAGATGGAATTGCCATCACATCCTGATCGATCGTAGAAGGGAACGTCAGTTCATTCGGAAGTCTCCTGTAAGGAGTGATAGCCAACGAGAAAATGAACGGATGAATGTAAAACATCGAGTAAAGTCACGGGTAAGAGCAGAATGTAAGTCGATTGTCACTGGAAGGGTGCGAGGAGGAGCAACAAGGCCGTACAGACGGCTGCGATCTTGGCGGACTGTCACTCGTAATGACCACCTGCTTCTCGAGCAACAAGTTGTCCAGTGTCTCGACCATGTCAAAAAACGTAAGACCCCCAACGGTCCATCGTGACTTAAAAAGAATTAAAAGCTGAGCTAAAGCTCAACTTTGAAGCTCCAGCAATGGAACTTAATTCCGACAGGAGTTCATGGTTCTACGTCAGATTTAGGTTAATCTTTAGGCTTACGCTCAGAAAATACCAAAATTCGCTCTCAATATTGTATACGAACCGGTCCCTCCAGCAATGCAGGTCACTGGTGTCATGAAGGGACTGAACGGCGGTCCCGTCAAGCAGAGTATTTACCGACATCCGCCAAAGCCTCTGAGGGGTGCTATAGACCAAAGCATCCGAGAAGAATTCAACCTGTAATCGGCGACATCAAATGCTGAATTCAGTTGAAGGACTCAGCAGCCTTTCGACTTTAACGTGCCGTAGGGGGGCATGTTAATCATAACAATGCCAGACGAAGTTCAAACTTCGTCCCACCGGAACGTCCGCTGATAAGAGTCCGGTGGAGATTACACACGCAATAGAAGTGCTGTTGCTTGTTGAAGACGTGGGCAACACGGACGATAAAGACCGCCGTGTTGAATTACTCACGACCGACGACGGTAGTCGTGAGGAAGACTAATCCACAGTGGAAAGTAACCACCGTGAGAACGAAGAAGTCAGCACGGGTGAAAACGACTTCCGTGTTGAGACTCTTACGACTGAGTGCAGTCTTGAGGAAGATAATTCCATGGTAAGAGCCACCATGACGAAGAAGCCTTGCGCAGAGGTGATAAAGATCACCATATAGCCGATTAGGTAACATATCAGACCAGTGCGTCTGGCCTCGAGGATGAGTCCGTCGAGACAATGAACGTATTGACGCAGACAGTGACTGGAATAGCTGCCAAGTCTCTCACGCTTTACAACCCACCGAAATTAGGTTCGGAGGTGATGGCTCTTCCAGCTCTAACCTGGAAGAAGTTTGCGAAGAATTGGAATGATGATCAGATCGAACTAATCTGTATATTCGTCGCAAAGACGAGATTGTGGATATTTGCTCACCAATATCCACAGTGCAAACGCACCAAGGAACAAACCAAAGCTCAGCGCTTTGAAGCGCAGAGCAGGAAGTCGCTCAAAGCACCCCCCCCCACACTATGATAGGCTTTGGGAATATGCTGACGTATTCCTAGAAGTCCCACGCGAGTTTCCTAAAGCTAAAGGGACTGGACATGAGATTGACCTCGTGCCAGGCACGAGGTACTGTGTCACGCGGCAATGGCTACTACCGGGTGACCAGGTGAAGGCATTCGACGAGTTCTTTGAAACTCGTCATAAGGCGGGACATGTGGGGGAGTCTACCTCACCGCACTCTAGTCCCACTTTCTGTGTAAAGACGTCTACTGGAGGGTGGAGAATCGTTCACGCTCAAAAAAGGCTGAACGCAGCCACGGTGCCGGCGCAAACGCCGATATCGCGGAAGGATGTCATCATAGATGGCGTGATCTGGAGCACTGTCTTCAGTGCTCTCGATTTAAAGGATGTATTTTATCAAATCCTTATGCGTGAGAAGCATATCCCTTTCATGGCAGTAAGCACCCGAAGCGGTATGCTTTGGGAGTGGCTTGGGATGCTGCAGGGTCTACGAAATACCCCTGCAATATTCCGTAGATGCGTTACGCATATATTAAGCGCTATATTCTCCAGCGCTTACTTTCGAAGTGCTCGATTCCTTGTAAAGAAGGGCAGCGTACCGAGTACTTGGTACGGGGGTTGGGTTACTCCCAAGTGTTTGACTTTTGGGAGCGGATCGAGAATCTGAGGGCTGACGCCCCTGATCTCCTGACGGAGGTTGAGAATGATACCTCTCACAAACTAGTAATTTGAATGAGAATCAACACTAGGTTTTCAATGTATTTAGGGTATCAATAAGACCCCTAGCCCTTGATGGAACTGAGTAACCACAGTACGTCCGCAATCCCTCCTCGCTCATGCGAGGAGCACCCATCGTACAGCGAGGGCAATCACATGTGAAGGGACACCGCAAAGTATCCCTTCCCCAATGCAGGCAAAGTGGTTGCACTCCGCTTTTCTGAAACGCGAATGCTTTCAGAAGCGCTCGCGCATGATGTAAACTTGCTTCACATATCCATCGGGACCTTTGCTGTTGTTATCAACAAAGACGTTCCGATTTAACGTTAGGACACCTTTATCATCCCTGTTACGCCGCTACCCTTTTCGGTTTGTATGATAGCAAACCTGGAGAAAAAAAGGTCGATAAAGTACCGACGTTTATCGTCGGTACAACGATCGAATCGACGTTCGAGGATGGCTTCACAGTCATCCAACACGTTGATATCGAACAACGCATACTGACAGTCATGTGTTGTTGGGCGTACAAGCCCAACCTAAAGTCCAAAACCCCACCTTGTACGGAACATGCGCTTCCGTACCATAATACGATTCAGAAGTGTCACTTGGCAGGCAGAGTGCTGCCTACACTTGCGCTACGCGCCGAGTCGACACATCACAACTCGGCGAACGTTGCAATCCAGTTCCTCTTCTACCTCTTGTAGGAGTCGTCGCTGTGGCAATCGACAGCGTCGGAGTCTATACTAGTGTCAGCGTTAAGTGATGAATCTCGGGTGGGTTAAACTCGCTGGACGTCTTCGGGGGGGACATTAATTTCTCCATTCTTCTCGAAATTGGAGCTATCGCCAAATAGCAAACCTTTCTTCTTCTTCCCCCGCCATTCGGCAGGCGTTAACGTGCTAGATGTTGGCTTTGCAACATCTTCGCGCCCCGTTTTAGATGCTTTTTCAGCAATATCTGTGCCTTGAGCCGCAAGTTCTCGCGGGCTTTCGCCTTCTGACGCTGCTTTTGCAGCGTCACTTCGTGCTGGACACCTTAGCCTCGGATGCTAAGACGGTTGCTTTTTCGTCTCCTCTACAGCGCTCGTAAGAGCGCTGCCGCATGTTCCGACCATGAAGTGTCCTGGTCGAGAATTTTTTGAACGTGCCACCAATCGATTGACGAATATTAGATATTATTGGTCAACCACCTTTACTGGGTGATGCTGTAAGGGAGTACAAATACATAAGTGCTATCTAGGTTTATATATCACAGTTCAGTCTGAAGTTGAACTGTGATATTTAAAAACATAAATATCTGAAATGTGAATACTGGATTACACGTTATTCTAATCCGCAAGGAAATCCGATTCGGAGGTAAATACCGAATGTAATAGGGGGTCTTATATATTAGATCAGATTTTTATTACATTTTTGTATGATTATTTAGATTTTATTGTAAATTTACTCTAACAACTTATTTTATCTATAAACAATTCTTTCGTGCCCGAATTGTATATGTGAGATTCATCCATTTTGGCTAAAAGAATAGTAATCTGCCAGATTAAGAGGCTTATTTACATTTGCGAATATACACCGCGGCTCATAATTCGTGAAACAAAAGTAAAACTGAGATTTCTCGGCCGCTACTAGGCCGATTTAGCTGCTGTTTAGATATGTTGTACAGAAAGTAGAGAGAAAGACGAGGTATGTGTAATTAATCGCGATTTCGAGACCGTTCGACGCGCTTACATACAAGGGCCTGTTTGGGCTCCGGCTCATAAATGATGAAACAAAAACCATACAATTTTTAAGTCAAATAATGAATGTATTATTTTTTAGAGTGATGGTCACTACTTATTGACTGAATTTTAGTATATGATTCGCCGTGGTCTCTTGACCCCCGAGAACGCGGGCGCATTCGCGGCCTATGTGAGGTCAGCCTTACTGAGGCCGGCCTTCTCTCTACTTTCTGTACAACATATCTAAACAGCAGCAAAATCGGCCTTGTAGCGACCGAGAAATCTCAATTTTACTTTTGTTTAACGAATTATGAGCCGCAGTGTATGATAATAAAATATATCATGTAACCCTCGATAATGTCCGCAACCCTCGATTTATTTAGCTTATAAAGTAAGCGTACAAATCACAGAAAGGCAGATTTCCACAACGAGCACACCGAATGCCGGTTCTGTGACTGGTATTCTGCGGCAAAACGTTTCCAAAACGGCATAAAAAGAAAAACGAATGCTCTTTGCTCTGGGCGCCCCTTTATATTTTTACCCATAGGCTCACCCAATATATACCAGTTGTAAAAACCAACCTGCTGGAATCTTTCGAAGCAACTAGTAGTTTGGATACAAGTAACGTGATCTTAAACGAGTAGATCATATTTGCCCGCGACTAACTCTTTTATGCCTTGCAACATCTCAGATATTTCACACGCAGGCTATGCTGGAGGTTGATGTTTTCAGATGGTATTGATCCGTATTCAGTTTTCGGACCGTGGTGCGTTAAGTCTCACGGAGTATAATTTTGTAGAACCACGGAAGCAACGCCCACATCCGCCATCATTTGGAGATCTTCTGCTTTCAAAGCGCACGCACCAATCGACTCCATTTGAGGTATGCTGATTTGTTATGTGATTTTTTTCTCTCTAGTAAATACATAGGGAACCTGGTGCAAGGAGGCTCGCAAAGCTTTGTAGCTATTCGCGGGTCGGCACAGCGTATTTACACTCAAAGGTACTAGACGAGCATCGCTTCTGTTATTGTTGCTGTTGCTTTTGAATATCACTGTAAGTGTCCAATTTATTGGACTGACCCAGAATCTCGTGCAGCTCTGGAGATGTATGAAGTTAAAGGACGTAACACTTCTAATTTCCGCCAGCTGGTAGAGTTCGCATTCAGTATCGGCATTGAGACTGGATTAATGATCGAAAAGTGCGTCTTGAGCTAAGTGTTGCGTGAAATCTATCTTGTGATATATGCTCACGATTGTTTTCTGAAAAATACAGGTATCTTGTGTAGTGCGATCTCGTCACTGTGCCGCAACTGTTTATTGCCAGTACAAAAAAAACATTGTGTGTTATGGTGAACCGTGTGCCAATATTGTCGAGGTACCTAAATGAAATACATGTCAGGTGCTAGTGCAAATATAAAATCTCACGTACAAGTATTCTCAAATGTTGCAGGCACGACTTTTAGCGGCGCTGGAGGAAATTAGCACCCAGTTCACTCTCTAAAACTTTCCATGTGCAACTACTCATATAATTCGGCTCGAAGCTTCCTCAGCGCCCATGTTCTAAGTTTACAAGCAAACACAATTCATTTCCTTTTCTCTAAAGGTCGGTACTCTGCTGTCTATTTACTGTTAATTTATCATGCCTACATTTAGCACGTTGTCGTAATTGAGCACGCACCAAGAGCGGCTACTGTTCGTGAAGCTGTCATGCAACCCCATCGCAGTGCGTCGGTGATGTGGTGTAGTCGCTCTCAGAAAATCTTCCTGAGACGCGAACACCCACGGGGGTCCCAGACGACTGACTATCGGAGGGGGTACTCCGTCCATCCGAGTCATGATCCGATCCGGCATCTGGCCGGCTGGATCGGTCACTTCCATCCGCTTGATCGTGACTGCTCGGATGTTGCATGTTGAAAGCTCACCTTGTGTACCCGTCAGTACTGGGTGGTTAGCTCTCCTGGTGGACCCTAGGGCGAAAAGTGTAGATCCGTCTAATAGGGAGATGAGGGTTAGGACTAGGGGTAGTTCCTGGGCGGAAATCGTCACCGGGGAGCTCGTCTGGCAATACACTTGAACTTTGTATAGTGCCGGCTGGGCCGAGAATAGTCGATCGGCCAG
>MIQA02001357.1:0-32606 GCA_001887855.2 Sclerospora graminicola | reverse complement strand
ACACTTAGTTAAAGGGGATAAAAATGCGGGATTAAGCGCTACATCCCCAGAACCCATAAATGGATAAATCGAAACACGTTTCTTTCCAACAACTCTCGGAGTTACCGGACCTTTCAAATACAATGTCACTTGGTTATGATCTTAATACACCTGTGGAAGAGTAAATTCCACCCATGAGACCCAAGACATCCAGTGTTCCGACACGTAGAACCTGTCAATTCTACTGGCTTGACCGCCTCTCCAGAAAGTAAAATGGTCAATCGGATCTAAATGTACGTCCTCTAACGCGGATCCCACCAACATTCTAGCATCCTCCAACCGTCTGTCTTGGATAAATCTGTGTAAATACCATACTTTCTGGGCGTAACGATCTGGTTTCTCCAAGCCGATCAATTACCGGAACGTCGACGCAATTAAAATCCCCAGCCAAAATTAATTTAAGCGGCTGTTTAGGAATTATCTCACATAGGTTCGAGTAAAAGCGCTCTTGTAATTTACCATCCCCGGATGGTCCATAAACATTAGCCACAACTGACTCTTTCCACATAATCGCAATAAATCGGTTTGACCACCTGTGTTCCATCCACGGACGAACATCACCAGCAATGTCTGGTCTAACCAGAATAGCCACTTCACCCTGTTTCAGAGGATACCTGCTCCAATAAGATATGTATCGGTAGTACCTGGTAAATTCGATTTGCCCCAGACTTGAGTCCAGGTGTTGGTCGCATATTCTTGTTTCTGCAGAGACACTATGTGCGTCTCCTGTATAAGTACAAAATATGCCTGTGATTGCGGCGATCCTGATCTCCAGGCCTCCATCCATGCTCGTATAGATTCCTTCTTAAAACCCCTCACATTTTGGGTAATTATGTGAGTTGTTTGTTGCCGCCTTCTCTCTAACGCTATCTTCTCCACCGACTTGTATTCCAGATCTTGTATGGTCTTCCACTTGACAAACGGATCTAATTTGTCCAGATTAAAATATCCGTGACTTGTAGCATTCCTCATTGGGGTGCCCTTAATACTGGACATCCTGAAGTGAGACTTCAGTCGTGTGGATCGTTAAATCTTTCACCTTGGTAAGTGCCGGCGCTGCTGACTGCACGTAGGTGGTAATGTCCTTCAAAGCAGACTCCTTCCCAGCTTCCACATCTCGCACCCTAGCCATATACTTCGGAATAATTGTTCTCATCTTGAAATGATTTTGTAACATCATGACTATCGAATCCACCGGATGATAGTTCTCACCAAATAAAACTACTAGTTTTTCTGCAAAAAGGTGATCGCAGAGCAAATTCCTGGCCAACCTTAGCATCTGTTTAGGAGCTAATAATTTCACCAGTAAATTCCCTCCGTATTTCGCCTTCCGAAGACGGGTCCACTCCTGGGAACTTGTCATAATTGCGACCCTGGCTGCCGGTGTCGCAACTTGATTATACCGGCTTTCCTATACGTCAAACCATCTTGCAGGAATATCATTCATTCCGTGGGATTTCACAAGTGTCACCATTTGAATCAAACACTGCTCACGCCATAGTTTCGTTAATTCCACTAGTACAGACAGATCAATACTCTCCAAGATGTAAAAAGCACCGGGTACATCCTTGAGCAAATGTAAAATTCGATTGGTCTCGTGTTGGGCTGCTTTAATCCAAATCGTTTTGCGAGAGGACGCTTTCGGAAACCCAAATTCGGTATTCTTCTCCCATTCTGGTTGAAGATTGTCCCACATCTTCTGACAGTCTTCCAGTGTTCTCTCTTCACTCTCCATCTCTTCCTCACTATCATTAAAATCATCGAATATTTCTCGCTGAATACGTAGCTCCGGTTCACTGTCCTGAAGTCTGCAGACTCTTTTGTTACTGTATTCATCTGCCATATCATCTTTGTCCACTCCCTCCTGACTCACAGACGCGTCTGTCAGCACATATTCTGAGCTAGACGAAAGCAGCTCGAATAGTAGCGGGGGGGGGATCATAGAGCTCCAGCCATACTTTATAAACCCACTGGTGTAAAACGGGTTCGGCAATTCGATAACGTTGCATAAAATCTTTTCTCGTGCGTGAATCCGTAAAATCTGCTTTCAAAAGCTGCTCTTGTTCTGGTAGGGATAACTTGGTCACTGTTTCCGTCAGGAAATGTAGTACCTCACACATTCGTGAATCCCGTGTTGCAATTATTTGAGAAATCTCACATTTGAGATCGTGATGGATGGTTGGTCCGTCTAAACGTTCAAAAATCTCCTCTATATCGCCTTCCCATCCATCAGGATCCCAAGGTGACTAATTCTCGTATTGGGAGAGTTGCGAACTCGGCGTCCTACACATTTCTTCTGCAACCCCAGTAACGACGCTTATACTCTTGTCTGGGTTATCCACCATAATCGGATGGGCCGAGCTTTGTCCTGTCTCTTTCCTTTGTCCTCACACATTTCCTGGCTCTCGTCCACCTTATCATCTTCCAAATTATCATCCTCACTGCTGCCCGTTTGCATGGTTTCGTCCTCAATATAGGCCTTAGACCTCCGCCCCCATAACAGTGCTGAATAGTGTTGCCCTCCAAAGTGCAACACTAAGGGTAATACCTTATCATCCTGTTCCGCTGAGGCATGGTTACACTGGGCACAAACTTTCTCAATGAAGGCGTCAACCGTAATTGGGTACTCCCCACTCATGGAGTAACTTCTCGAGTGAGCCTTTTAGATTTCCGGTGTAAACAGTAGTACTCCAGGCGGCCCATTAGCCTGAGAACTGATAACATATATATCCTTTTGCAGGAGAGTACTGATACTTTCAAAGTATCATTGCTCCCCCACGCCGCCATAGGTACTCCATACCGAAAGCTGTGACCCACTTTGGGCAAATTCCTTCAGGTATAATTGAAACGCCTTCTTAGATTCCGTCGCCGAAATTCTAGGGTATCCCCTGCCTAAACTGAGAAGTGTCTGCTTCCTGATTCCTGGTGGGAATTTTATATCAAAATCCATCAGGGCTCTAGCTAGACATCCTTTCTTGATATGCGCTGCCAATTGTTCCAAAATATTTGTTAAGTTCCTTCCAAGCACTGATGAGGTTAACGCCTGACAAACCGCATAGACCTGACAATTGCCAGTTTCGGGAGTCTGCACAGCTCGCAGCGAGAGAGCTGCTAATAATTCTTTAAGTGTTGTCGTAGCATTGGGGATGGGGCGATGCACTGATCAAATAATGCGAGATCCAGACTACCTTCAAGATACTGAACTTCCTCAATAAGCTGTTGTATTGATTGTTTTACCTGGCCTTCTACCATTAAGAAGGCAGTGTTCTTCTTCTGTATGATTTCTTCCGGGCCGTTCTGTTCGGTCCTTCCCGTCTTCTTATGAGTTTTTCTTCGCGCTCGGTCCGAGTCCTCCGACACACCGCCCGTACTTGTCTCCTTCACGTCCTTCCCCATAGCCTGGTCGTTGCTGCCACCTCTTGATGACATCCTCGAAGTTCTTGGGGTCTCCACATCTTCTCTCAAAGTTGCCTTCCTCGTGTTTGCCTGATCTCTGTTTTTCTTCTTACCTGTAACTGTTATCCACTCCATCGAATCCTTTCCGTGAGTAATTCCAGTGTTGTCCTGGGTACCATCCCTAGCCTTCCGCAGTTCTTTCGGTTCGGTTATGTTGGAGCTGGTCTGTGCCACCCTATCTCATTCGGAATCTCCATCCTCCTGGTCACTCTTGGGGCCTTCTTTGATGTCCTGTTCCTCTCTGATTTGTTGGGCCCTATAATTCTCCACTTACTCTCTTATTTCCTCCATGCTTCGAAATGTGGCCGCCGGTAGTTTCAATTTCGCAAGTGCGTCAGGTGTAACTTGAATACATGATGTCTTGATTAAGTCAGCAATGGGGGTCAAACATTTCCGCATCGGATGACCCACCTCTCCAGAGCGAAGACACTGTTTGCGCCCTTTCATCGTAGGGTGTTCAATTACAATCATCATATTGCACCACATAATTCATTTAATACCTTTCAGTGCCGGCAAGCAAGTGTCAGCCGCCACACTTAGCTCCCATAACGTGGACGTATCCGAAAATGGTCCACTTTGATCCAAATCATCTAACTGAAAATCCACCCCCAATATAGACCGTAAATACCACGACAGTTTCAACAAATCGATCGCTCTCGTAACATTCTTTAAAATACACGAATAAAATCCTTTTTGTCCATATTCTTTTCCATTCGCATCCACCTGTTTGTCCCAAGCTGTTTTCCCGGTTGTCCGTCGCTCTTGATGGAGATTCTGTAGTGTATGGTCAAATCGATGAAAGGGCACGTTCACCCCCACAATTTTTTTCGCCATTTCTCGGATGAAAAAATGGAAGTAGAGCATGTGGTTACTTCCATTATAACTGATGTTCTTCACTTGCGGTACCATCTTCCAGAGCTCCGGATGTCCGGCACTCGTGTGGGTCGCCGCGTCGCTATAGTTCTTGTATACACTTCTACTGAGAAAAAAGCCTCTTTGGATCAGATTTCCAACGTACAATCCATTGTCAGACAGCCCTTCACACCTGGGCCTCTGATCAATGCACGAGACGTACTTGATCATCCAATTTCATAATTCTTTTAATGAACTGCGGCAGCCGACGTGCCACTATATGACCTTCCACCAGACCCTGTACAATGCTCCACTCTTCCGCTTTGCCTGGCGCGCAGAATTCAATCTTTGGTGAAGCAGACATTCAAGCAGTACTGATCGTTCAAGGAAATTACTTATACGCTAAGTCTTCATGGGCGCAAATTTACCATACTCCTGCTCGCAAATAGCCCTCAACTGCAGAATTTGCTCCGGCGTAAAAATGTAATCTTCATGGGCGCAAATTTGCCATACTCCTGCTCGCAAATAGCCCTCAACTGCAGAATTTGCTCCGGCGTAAAAATGTCCGTTTTAAATAGGAAGGTTATCTGGTGGATTTTGGACTGTGCATTGCTTTGTTTCGGTCCTGTCACCTTTGATGCCCATCCTTGGAGTGGTTGGGGCTGGGTATCTGCCGTTTTAACCTTTTCCTGGCTGATTAACCTCCAAAGTAAAGTATCAAACGCTTGATTCGAACGCTGAGCTACAATCGACATCGAAATAACTTGTTGACGTCACACTTTCCAATCATGTTTGTTTTTAACCACTATCAATTCAAAAAGATCAATGAGCCTCTCCAATTCCTGGGTCTTCAACTTTGGTAACCTTTGCGCCGCTTCCGAGAGCCTAGACATAGGTCCTTTAGCCTTGACAAAAATTGCTGTATATAATTCCTGCATCAGGTCTAACCAGGTCTGAACCCTGGGCTGCGTATACGGTGTATGGCTTAACGCCGTCCTCAACGCCTCCGCCATATCCGCTGGGTCTGAGGGCAGGTTCGTAATTAACTCCACCGGTGCTCGCACAGTCTGTGGGATCAATTCAGCACTCTCTGTTGGTGCTATCTCTGCCGTTGTCTGCATTTCTGTCTGTGCCTGCTCTCCTTGTCGCGTCGCTTGTCCCTCCCCTAGTGAGGGCTCTATTGGCCGAGTATTGCCGGTGGGATTGACAATATCCCGGAGTATACCCGTCTTTGCTGATGTCAACGCACCGACCGGTATACTCCCTTCGTGTTGGTTACTGCATAACCCTTGATGTACCGGTACAATACCTGTATCTACCTATATCTCTTCTACCTCTGACCGTACCGACGAAACCGGTTTACCCCCTAAATACCTCTCCCCATCCGGCGCTTGCTCTTGTGACTCGTAGTAGCCTCGTGAGAGTTGGGATTCAGCCACAATCTCATCTTCTACTCCCGGGTCTGGAGAAGAAATGTGATCGTAAAGAAGTGGGTCTTTCGAGTATTCACTCGGTCCCGGCCCGGGATCCATTATGGACTTAGATGCCCTAGTCGTAATCGGAATCTTGATAGCCCTAAACCCTTTCAACTTGAAAGTTTTTTTTTTATCGCAAATTTAAACCTGACTGTGAATACTACTGGAATGTAGCAACCAACAAGAAAATTGCAACAAGTCGTAAAAACTCGTGATAGTGACACGCTGTCACAAAATGAAACTGAAAAAGTGCTGTAAATTGGTTAAGTGTATTATCCACATAGAGGTTTTATACCGACAAAATAATGTCGTGATAACTCATGAAGGAACGGGGGTGAATGGTACCACAACTTGTACTGACGTCGAGGCAGAACAAGAAGAAGAAAGACAAGTCGTAGAGCTGGATGATACAATGCTACGTTATGTTGTTTGAGCGAATAAACATAACAAGCTTATGTGTCTGCTTGTGTTGAAATGCAGGTTTCAGCAACACAGACAGATGGGACAAAGAAGCATTTGTGAATTGGGCGGAGGGAGCAAGTGCTGTACAGCGAATATTGCATTTCCAGCGTACATTAACGCATGGTGGCATGGCAATGGCTGGAAGTCACCCGCAACTTTAGCGTTGGGCAAGTAGGTTGCTTCGTATTTTGGGTGACGGTGAACTATTTGTTAATTAAGTCACTTTTCTGTATGGTGTTTCTGTCTGCTTAGATCTGGGACCTGGTGGAAGCTGAATGATGGCGAAAGTGGCGAAACTACGTTGGCTTGGATCCGACAAACGGAATTTCATCATGTACCGCATATTAATGTTGTAGAACCAGCCCCAAATATTCCGGAAGATGTCGCACCTAAACAGACCGCTAGTTTAAACGGTGATATTATTTGTAGCCGCCCCTCTCGACCTGGACCAATCACCAATTGGAGTCTGCTAATGCAAAGTGGAAGCTGAAACAAAAGCTGGTGTCGGCGCGAGATTTTTACGTATGTGGTTTATTTCATATTGTTTCAAATATCGCATTATTTCTCTGACCTAACGCTGCTTTTTGTATATAATTCCATCGACGGTATAGTGGAGGACCCAATTTGATCCGTTCTATCGTTGAAGCTCCCACAAGCACCGAACCCGTGCTAAAAATTGAGCTGTTTGCGTTGCGTCGCCGGTGCTCTAAGTGGCAGAAAACTCGTCTACATGTGCTAAAATCGACGGGCAAGTTAATCTAAAATATGTTTTCATAGGGAATAATGCGTAACATGTACCAGGTTGAACCGAGTGAGACACCAATGCATGTACTAATATGAAGTATTTTTTGTGATAAGGGTGGTGTTCAAAAATATTGTACCTAGATGAGATGGTACAGGTGGTACATTATTACATATGCATTATAAAAAGGTACGGGATGGAGCAGTTGGGATGAGCAATGGGACTAAACTACTTCGTGTGGGAGTTTAATGCGCGAATGCGATTGGCCAAAAAGGGATTGCTTGAGCATATAGATGCTCTGAAGGCCCCCGCGGATGATGACGCTTTGGCGTCAGGTTGGAAAGTCAATGACATGCGGGCCTTCGCTATTGTGACGACTATGGTTAGCCCCAGTTTACAGTAGATGGTGCGCATGACGACCTCGACTGCTGAGGCATGGTAAATACTCAAAAATTTCTTTTTACGACAAAGTGTACGTAATAGAGTACAACTGCGGCGACAGCTGCACCAATTAAGATTACCAAAAGGTGGTAATATGATGGAGCACTTTCTGCGATTTGACGAGCTGTGCATGACTATGCAAGCTGTTGGACAGGAAATTTCTCCTGATGAACATTTGGTGATACTTCTAGGTAGTCTAACGGACGACTACAAGCAGATTGTAAGGATCATCGAAAACATGCCTGGCATGACACTGTTTCAGGCAAAGGAGATGCTGCGACGTGAATTCGACAGCATGACACGGAAAGAAGTTGCGTTACGGACTACGCAATCATCGAAGTCAAAGATGGTACCACGTACCAAAAGTAGAAAGGGCAAGTTCATGGGAAAGTGCTTCTTATGTTATAAGTATGGACATAAGCGCCAAGACTGTAGAAGTCAGGAATAAAAGAAAGGACGTGAAGAACAAGCTTTTTCAGTGTCAAGTGGATATTCGGATTGGTGGTTACTGGAAAGTGGTTCCAGCAGTCACATGTGCCCACACAAAAACGAGTTTGTGGATATTCGCCCATTGGAAACCACAGTTAGAATAACCATTGCGAATAGGTAGCGAAGTTATCGCAAAAGGGGTCGGAACAGTACGAGTGGTACTCAAAGGCGGGAAGACAGTCCGAATTGAGGATACTTTTTGGGTTCCGGATTTGGATAGAAGATTGTTATCCATATCAGCATTGTCGAAGAAAGGACTACATGTTACGTTCACAAAATCGAATTGTGAAATAAAGAACGATAAGGAGATCGTTGCTAGTGTTGCACAACGCAACAAAATGAATGTTCTAGATCCAGGCGAGCCGGCTGGTTTTGGTGTGCAGTACACCAAAGAGCATCCAGCTAAGCCGGATGGTTTTGGTGTGCGCCACACAAAAGAGATCCAGCCGGGCTATTTGAGGTAAGACACATAACTATCCAGCCGGGCTATTTGGGGTAGGTTACACAAAAGGGAGTATTGGACATAGGGATAAATCAGTATACGTTTCGCTTTCTAAGACACAAGTCGCTTCATGGACAGAGCGCATCATAGCGGTGGAGCTGGAAAATTGGAGGATCATCAATATTTACGCTCCAGCCGATACTAACGCAAATCGTTCTAAGTTTTTTAGCGATGTAGGTCGATGGCACACACCAGACAATGGAGATGTCATATTAGCCGGAGATTTTAACTGTGTGGAAGCGCCGCAACTAGACAGACTCGCGCCAGGAAGCGACATCAAAACTGAGTGCGTGGAACTTTCCAGATTAATTGAATCATCAGGGTGGTATGACGCAGCGCTTGCCCAGCAATCAGCGTGGGATGCGGATCAACTCACTGAGAGTTTAGAGTTTACTTCCTGGCGAGGGGAGACAGCGAGTAGACTGAATCGGATCTATATTCCGGCACACAGGTAGGACTGGGTGGAACGCATCGAAACATGTACGCCATTGGTAGCCTCTGATCACGAAGAGGTAACAGTACTTCTGTGACAACCAATGAAAAGACAGCGAACATCCACTCGGAAGCATTTTCGTCTGCAATATCCGGTGGCAGGGGCAAACCGGAAGAGGGTTGTTGACGAAGTGACGGCGGAAGTAAGACACAGACGGGGCGAGACATTCGAAGCACACGTCCAATGGGATAAACAGGTTCAGCTATGGACAGCGGCAATCATGAGGGTGCGTAAACGTTTACGGCAGCGGCGTAAACGGAAAGCAGTACAACTATCACAATCACTTTTTGGGAGGGCATCCTCCCGGGGACAAATAGTGGGAATTGCTGCTCATGAAGCACTGCGAGACAATAAGGTACGTCATGGACGTAAATTGAGAAGAAGCATGGAAACTATGCGATGGTTGTTTAGACGTACGCGTTTTTGGGAGAGAGTAATCAACGTTGTGTGTCAGCAATCACGATACCCGGGCTTCAGCAGCAGGAAACAGACAAGGTAAGTATCCCGGACAAATTTGCATTGGTGGGGAAGGCAATGTTCAGCTGCAAACACAGCACGATACCTCCAGACATGATGGAGCGAGCTCTGGATCGATTTGTAACATTCCGAGCAGACAGACGGGTATCGGCCAAGGAAAACAAATCATTGTTGGCACCTATCGACGAAGGAGATGTCAAGTTCGCGCTATGAAGTTTAGAGAGACGGAAGGCAGCGGGCCTAGACGGCCTAAACAATGATTTTTACAAAGATTTTGAGGCAGCGGTAATCCAAGATTTATGCATTGTGAGTAATGCGATTCTTCAAGGTGACGAACCACCAAGGACTTTTTTGGAAGCTGTCGTCATCCCACTACGGAAGAAGGGGGACTCGGATAACGCAACGGATTATAGGCCGATATCGTTGCTGCAAACGAGTTATAAGATTTTCGCAAAAGTTCTCGCTGCACGTTTACAAAGGTTTCTAGGGCGACTGATCGGAGACACGCAACAAGGTTTCGTACATGGCAGGTGGATGGATCGTGCTGTAGTGTTGATGCTGGATATGCTGGATCAGTTTCGAAACGTTGCAAGAGTGAAAACCGCGGCAGAAAGTAGTGGAGTTCTCATGATTGACTTCGCTAAAGCGTATGATACGATTGATCGGACTTATCTAATTCTCAAGAAATTTGGATTTGCAAAGCGGTTTATTGACGTAATGGTTAAGATTCACGACGGTACGCCGGCTAAAGTTTTGGTAAATGGGGAGTTGTCCGAGGCGATTACAGTGGTATCGGGCATCCGGCAGGGATGCCCACTTGCGCCATTACTTTTCATCCTAGCGGTTGAACCTTTGGGGTTGGCGATAACACAGGACAAGACATTAGAAGGTATAAAGCTGGGCAACGCCACAAAGCAATGGGAACATCGGTTTACCGCCTTTGTCGATGATTCCACCATTTTTTTTTCGCGAAGGCAAACATATGGAGCGGCGCAGGGTTTTCTTTATCTTGGACAAATACTTAGAGATAGAACTGCAGTCGTTGGAATTTTAGTGCGGGCTCTACACATCGTTAAACGGTTTGGACAGTTGTCGGGATTAAAGATGCAACCAGCGAAGAGCCAAGTTATTTTGATGGAAACAGATGAGCACCCTAGGAATTGGTACAATGTACCGGTATTGTGGCCTAGTGAATCAGTACGATACCTGGGATACCAGATCGGACATTCCTCCCTCAGGGCCAAAACCTGGGCAGGCAGAATACGAGCGATGCAACGGCGACTTCTAACCGCCACCAAATGCGGTACTTCAGTAGACGAAAGGGTCACACTTTTTAACGCGATAGCAATCCCTGCAATCCTGTTCACGGCGAAAGCATTCTTACCGTCAGAGGAAACGCTTCGGGAGCTGGTTGCACTACAAAAGAGGTTCATTTGGAGTAAAGCAACGGATAGAGAGGGAGGCCGTCATAAAATATCTCCACTGTTACTCTTTACCACGAAGTAGGCGGGAGGACTTGGGCTCATTTCCATTCCAGCTGCGTTAAACACATTAGTGGTCAAGGAAGCAACAATGTGGATGCTGGAACCGATTGATCGATATAATAGTGCATGGAGAAACTGGACGAAGTTCAACAAATGTAGTGCATCTAACATTTGGTTTTCTGCGTATAATACAGGTAAGCCGGAGCGAAGCCTTCCCAGAGGAAGTGCTGTGGCCATGATCCGGGGCTCAATAGCGGACACGTTAGGCCCCACGGCAGAAGAGAGACATAGTCTACGGAAGTATGTCAACGAACATATGCCACAACTTCGAGAAGACTGTATCAATCAAGATGCATGGCCGGCGATGGGGGTAGCTATTGAGGAAGTGATGATTGTCACAGCAGATCTACACAAGATTCCGTGGCACGGACTAGGGAATGGTCACCTCGTGCGTTTCTGGGAAGAGTATACATGGCATGAGAACCCGTGGATACTAGAGAGCTCGGGGGGCGCTATGTCTGCAAGGAAATACGAGCGGTGTGTCAAGGGCAAGATCGGAGACTTGGGCATCCAACGAGTGTCTGATACTACGTATGCATGGACAGCGAAGTTTGAGGCGGGGAAGGGCCATACCAGTGCAAAGGTGGGTAGATGGCTGCTTACAATAATCTTATGCTCCCCACGAGTAGAGATTGGGCAATTCCTGGGTGATCAAGGGCCAGTACGACTTCTATGGACGCCTCAACAATGGATTACGATGGACTGGACAGTACATTGTAGAAGACGATAACAGGAGCAGATAAAAGGACAGGCACTCAATGCGTGTTACGCCAACGACAGGACGAACTCTATTGGGACTGTGTCAAGATGGTCAAAAGGGAACCGAAGTTAAGTTGTGATGAGGAGACAGAGCGGCCACATGGCTTGGGTTTTGAAGCACATCCGGCCATTCACGGTCTTGCGTGGGAGACGAGCGAAGATGTACGTCCTACATCCAAAAAAAATGGCTGCGGCGGACCTTCCGATGACTTTATTACAAGATAATTGCGAAGTCACTTCACAAAATGGACATGAGATGGCAGGGCAAACGGGAGAGAGATACGTGGAATGGATTTGTGCAAGATCAGACGATAAAGGATGTGTGGAAGCATGACCACCTGCTTTCCGATTATCAACGTTGGTGTTTGTATCGAATGGCTACGTTCCAGCTCAATTGCTTTTACGATGGATATTCATCACAAGGCGGGTGAACAATGGATGATCATTGTTTAGCACCCGGGAAAGGGGTCACACATATAGTGTGGGGGTGTACGCGTGCACAGAAACTGTGGACACGTGTTTTAAGCTTATGGAACGGTTGGTGGGCAAATGCGAAGGAGATAGATGCATACAAATGGCATTTCGTCACTAGGCAGGCACCGCCAATATCACCAGTAATTATGCAGCGGTTAAGAACTCGAAGTGGGCATCAAGCTACAGCGTGTAGTAAGGAGATGCACAGATTGTGGTGGGCGTTTTGCTCGATAGGAGCGGCGTGGTTATGGCAGCTTCGTAATGAACATATTTTCCAAGGAATAAGAAGGAATGCGCGGGAAACACTTAGGTTTTCTTTGGAAAAATACTTTGGAGCAACTTTAAGCAGTCATTGAGTTTGAAAAGCGGTGTTCAAGTTCAAGGTTACGAGGAATCCGGTTGCAGATATGTCTCGACAGCATCCAGGGTGAGATGCGAGACCGACCTATTGATCGTCAAAAATTTTTACTTTCGTTACGACGGGATGAGTATCGATCAGGGGAAGGTTTACATCGAGTACTAAGGGATTTTATTTAATAGTTAAAATTTACTAAATAGACTACGTTTTACAACAACAACAACAACAAGACACAAGTCGCTTCATTGGTTCACAGCAGAGGGCTAACAAGGCCCCCTCTTGCTGCTATTGGTTTGCCCGGGGAAGGTTAAAGTAACCCACGGGAAGTCCCCTGACCGGGAGTCGCTGCGTCGTGTATACTCACCTCAAGTCACCCGTGTTTGAACACGGTATATCTCTATTGGAAAGTGTGGTAACGTTTTGGTCAACTGTGGAAGATTGTGGAATTATATTTGGATTCCCCTTTACGTACACGTTTGGATTTACCCCTTTATTGTCATTGGTTTAGCTGGCGATCGATTATTCTCGGTCCAACCATCGCAGTATACAACTTCAAGTATATTGTCAATCGAGCTCCCCGGTGAAGATTTCCGCCCAGGAGCTACCCCTAGTCCTAACCCTCCTCTCCCTATTCGACGGACTTTTAACTTTTCACCCTAGGGTCCATCAAGAGAGCACAACCGCCAGTGCTGACGGTACACAAGGTGAGCTTTTCGAACATGGATCATCCAAGTCGTCACGACCAAGGTGTTGTAAGTGACCGATCCAGCCGGCTGGATGCCAGATCGGATCAAGACCTGGATGGACGGAGTAGCCCCTCCGACAGTCAGTCATCTGGGACCCCGTGGATGTTCGCATCACAGAAGGAATTTCTGAGAGCGACTACACCACATTCTCATGGCCAAGTACACACTAGGGTGGATTTGTTACGGCAAGCTGAAGAGTTGTGCCGGCTTGCACAAGCCATTAAAAATGATTCGAAAACAGTGCGTAGTTTTGGAAAGGAAACAATAAACTACATTGAAAACATGTCAAAAAGATGGATATGCTACGGGTGCGGTGAAGCCGGACAAATATGAGCAAAATGTCCGAGAAAAAAGGAAGAAAGTTGGATTTTAGCCTTACAATTACTGACAATATTCTGAAATCAGATGACGGTAAATGGATTCTGGATAGCGGTGCAAGTATGCATCCGAACGACATAAATTACCTTCGAGACGCAGAAAAAGTATTGCGGGGCCTGTATTTAGACGGACGGAAAGTCGCTGAGAGTAATCGATCGGCCAGCTTAACCAAAGATAACAAAGGGGTTACTACAATCTTATGTGTACTCAGGAAATCCAAACTATATTTCACGATCTTCTACAGTAAGCCAAAACTTCACCTCACTTTCTAACCCGTGTTCCAAACACGGGCGATTTGAGTGAGTAAACGTTTCTCACCGACTCCTAGTAAGGGGACTTCCGGTGGGTTCCTTTCAACCTTCCCCTGCAAACTAATAACAACTAGAGGGGACCTTGTTAACCCTCTGCTATAAACCAATGACGACCTGTGTCTAAGAAAACGAAACGTATACTATATTTATCCCTAGATACAATATAAACCTACCAAAAATAACCTGACAAGCTTGACCTGGATGGTTATGTACCTTACCCGAAATAGCGTAGCCAGCTCAGCCTGGACGTTTTGCGTGCTGTGCACCAAATAGCATGACCAGCTTGGATGGTCATCCGCCTCGGCCTGGACGATACCTGGCCGTCGTCTCCAATTTCTTCTTCATGGCCGATCACTAATCTCCGGCGTTCCATACGGCTACTATAGGGACATGACCTTTCTGGAGCCTCTTATCTGCCTCTTGAGCAATCTATCCTTTGACCACATATGATCACCATCAGCCGCCTTCTAGCCTCACTTGATCCCGCTGGTATACTTCTGGCTGGCCTGACCCACAGCATCTGGCCTACCTCCTTTAGCCTGTTTCCATATTCACGTACTGGTCCAGCGCTTGCGGATGTTCTCGAACACCTCCGGCAGCCGCCATCCAAAGTATGTTGGTAGCCGACCTGGCAGCTAGCTTGGACAAAAATTTCCACCAATCCGGTTCGTGGAATTATCTCTCATCAGCCCGTTAACCAATTTCGGAACCACTTCACCACAGCCGCCCCAGAGTCTTGTCGCAGCCGCACAACGGTTGAGGAACGATCTCATAAGGCATTTGCTTGCACCATTCAACGCTTACATGTCCGGCCACGACGAACGAAACATGGACTCATTGCCGGCCCGTCCCCCGAGACCATCTAGGCCACCTATAGGTTGCCTAAGTGCGCGATCCTCAAGTCTCGGAAGCTGTCCAGAGGTAGCTAACCCGAAAGGTCAGATCAGTGTTTTAACTGCCCAGGTACCCTGGAGAAGGCGAAGACCGAGCTGTCGTTAGCTGCAGACTTAGCAAATCGGCGAGCAGATGAGGCCAGTGCTCGGTCGCTGCCCTAGGTTCCCAAGGCCATATTGCTTAATTGGGGAACAAGGTAGCTGTGGTGAAGCGATCGGAAAATATTGGGACTGAAGTGGACCACACTTGGCCGTTGATTGGTGACGACAGAACACCCATCAACATATGACGGTTGATGGGTGGGAAAAGGTTGATCACGATTAAGAAGAAAAGGTGGTGGCCAACGGATATTCACGACGTGGAGAAATCAGCCAAGTATGGTCGTTAAGTCCAGTCCCAGACACTGGCGGAATGATGGAGATCACGATCACGATCGGTACTACAGTCACTAAGTGGAGTTCCCGTGGATGAAATAAGAAAAGAGTGACTGTTGACATGACGTATCAAGGGCAGGTGACCAGCCGATCCCTGAATGGTATAGTGGTTGAAGTTGACCATGATACGAAGTTACGGCCTGATCGGCCTGTCATGCCTGAGCAATGAAGATCAGATGAGGAATGAAGATCGGGCATGTGGAGTGACAGGTTGTGTGAGTGACGAGAGCCTTTGGTTGTCCGAAGATGACGTGGCAAGGCCTGATCAGGCCTGATCAGCCGAGATCGGTGTTGTATGGTTGTCCTGACGGGGTATAAAGATCGGAAGTGTGACTTAGAAGATGAATTGAGTCGTGATCATGATGACCCAGAGCGTTCCCGAGGTGATCAAGGGCTGATCAGCCTGATCACCACCTGATCACTCGGTCGATCACTATGGCGATCGTGATCAGGGCTGATCAGCCTCTGATCAGCGTTGATATGCAAGGGCAAGTAAGTTCTCGGTTTGGTCGGACTATATACGAAGTGAACAAGTGCTGAAGAGCGGGTCTCAAGTGTTTTCGAGGTCGTTTGTTGAAGATCAGGATGGGTCGGAGATCTTTTGAAGAGTCGGGTCGTGATCAGGGCAGAAGCGGTACAGATCAGCTTGAAGGTGCAGCCAGGATGGGCAAGAGGGTGTTACGCAACCGTGCGACGAAGTAAATAGGTTCGAAGTAAAGGTCAGGCATGAGTTGATGTATGGTACACAGGTATAGGACATTGCATATATAATAACAGGTTTAGATTTTCCCCCTAAAGCAAAGAGTCGCTCCGCCACGTGTGCGGTCATTGGGAGCACAGGGTTGATTAGTCCCCTCTTGCTCAACTAATTCCCGGTTAAGACGCGCTTCGACGCATTTTGGCTTACCGGAAGACCCCCGACGGGTTTGTTTTAGGTGATCGAACCTCACCCTCAACGCACACGTGTTTGGAACACGTTAATAATATTGGAAAAGGTTTTGTGGAGATAACGTTTGTGGATTACTGTGGAAGATCGTGGTTTGATCGCGTTTTCTTGGTTTCTTGTTATCTCTCTCTCTCATTGGCTGGCCTGATCAGACGAACTTTCCTGATCAGTGCCTAGATACTGATTAAGTATCGACCCCAACCCGTTCTCCGGTGAAGATTTCCACCCGAGGACACCCCCCGTCTCGAGAAGGTCAAACCCTCCGACCTGATCAAGATCATCGTTTTCGTCACCAAGTCCACCTAAGTGAGTGTAACCACCCCCGATCAACGGGTACACAAGGTGAGATGAAGTTAAACATAGATCCTGACGAGCATGAAGACCGGCCAGATGACCGGGAGGATCAGATCAGTCACCACAATGGTGATTCATCTGATTCTGATGCTGATCAGGATCGACGGAGTACCCCCTCCGATAGTTGGTCGTCCGGGCCAGTGGGTATCCGGATTCCACCCAAGACTTCGGTCATGGATTTGGAAATCGGCTCCACCACAATGGTGCGCGTGCCCGGATCACTTGGTGACTCAGGATATCACCGTGATTCCTTTGATGATGAAAAAGATGTGAAAATCAAAGTGGAGGAAACTTTTTCGGGTGTATTGGAGGAAGGCGTATCGCCTCCGATGCTGTCCATTTCTAAAGGAAGCGATGATCGACCTGGTTTGGTGGAGTGCCAGGTCGAGATTAAAGATGAAATAACTCCCCACATGGCCCCGATCGGGGCCGATCTGGGTTATAGTAAAGTTGACTATAACCCAGGAAAGGATCGAGGTGTTAACCTTGATCCTATGCATAAGAAGAAAATGGAAAAAGACAGAAAAAACATGGGGGCGGATCATTGCGATCCACCTAAAAAATATGTGAAACCTAAACCGAAGATCTTCGAGGAAGACGAAGAGAAGATCGAACCAGCCGAGAAGACCACTGTCCAAGATGTGGAACGACTGTTCTATCTTCGAGAGTTTCACAAGTTCCTGGCTACCAACCCAGTGATGAAGATCATTAAGCCTAAGATCATCGGGAAGCTTGAAGGTCGAGCGACCCGGCCGGTGATCACAGGCAGTCAACTTGATCTGATCAGGAACCTCTTGGCGCAGATCGACGAGGTTGGCTTCACTACTGGTGCCTTCGACGCGAATATGCTATTCGATCTGGATCAAGAGACGATCAGAGAATCTATGACCACCCTGTATGATCATCTTGCCTCGTTACTAGGGGCGAACCCAGTGGTTCAGTCGCCGATCGCGGATCCTTCGCACCGATCACAGTTGGTTGAGTATCCTATGGATATCGAGTCGATCTATCAATCGTCATCACAATCTGGAGCGGCATCCACCGACTCCTCGGTCGGGATCACATGTATGACGTTGGGCCCGAAAGGGATCCAGCAGATCGACCCCAAGATCGAGTCGCAGAATAGGAAGAGAAAGCCGGAACCTGGCAGAGTCGGATCGGACGATAGTTTCGAAGATGCTCAGGAAGTGCCACAGGCCAATCCGACCTCCAACAACGGTCATACCAACATGCCGGAGGTCCCAGAGCAACTAAAAGCCATGTTCGCGACAATGATGAACCGATTTGCGGGTGAACAATATGGATTGCCTCAGTACACACCTGGACAAGGACAACCATGGCGATCGGCACCGAATATGAATCAGTCCGCTGAGAAACCGGTCAAGAGACCCGTGGACGTGGAGATGGAATCAGTCCGATCAGCCGGAATTGTTCGTTCGATATGCCAGGCCGATCACCAAGATCGATTTCACCGATCACCTCCACGGAGTGATGTGGACATGGAGTCAGAAGGCGAGATCAGTCAACATTTCGATCCAGATGATCTGGACATTGAGATGCCTCGCAGGGCGAATATGGCCTCCGCGCAGGCATTTGACAGTGAATCCGGAACGATCACCCGAGTGCGAATGTCTGCGATCTCGGAATTGAAAGATTTCACCGGCAAAGATATGGATGACGATCAGGCCAGGGCTTGGTTAAGCCGGACTAAGTCAGCTTTTCTGAGGGACAAGACACCGGAAGCTGAAAGATGCCTGATCTTCGCTGATCTAATGAAAGGTCCGGCCAAGAACTGGCTTAAACAGCTGAGTCGAGAAGTGCGTCTGAAGTGGCCTCGTTTGTGTGAAGAGTTTGAAGAACAATATTGCAATTCGGGGGTGTCTGTCGCTAGACAGTACTACCACATGAAGAAAAGATCCGACGAGACGCCGATCGAGTACTTACACCGGTTGAATGTTGCTGGTCTACGCGCGAAAATGCCGATCAAGGACCCACGACACCCGGACATAGCCCGTGAACATGTCGAGCACTTCATTGGGACTCTGGATAATCGCGATCTGGCTGATCAGCTAACCCTGCTCCGTATAAAGGACTCAGAACAACTGGAACTGACTCTAAGGACGTTGCAGCGGGCCAAGAGTCGACAGCCCAAGGTCGAGGTAGGATCGAACCGGTACCGGTCCAAACCACACCCTGATCAGGGCAAGATACCGGCAGCCCGACCAGCCAGAGCGATTCGAATGATCGCGAAGGAATCAGACAGTTCAGGCTCTGAAGAAGAAAGTGGCCAGTCGAGTCTGAGTTCGGACGAGGAACAGTACCGTCATGTATTTACGACGGAACCAACGTATCGCCCGAGATCATCGACTAATGGTATGGACGGACGGAAACCTAGTGGTATTCAACCTGATCAGGACCGATCTCGTAAGAAATGTGTGCATTGTGGGTCGACCAAACATGGAGATCGTGATTGTTGGAAAAGAATTACGTGTGGAAAATGTGATCGTAAAGGTCACCCTTCTGATCACTGTTTTTTCGTGTGCAAGACCTGTGGGAAGCTTCATGACGCCGGCGCCTGCCCTATCGAAGAATTCTTTAATCTGATGCGCAAGTGGTATGTGCCGACTAAACATGCTGGTATGCTCCCACCAGATGTTGAGAAGATGTTAAACTAGATCGCTCGCCAGGTTGGAATCTGGTTCGAGCCGAGCGATCTATGTTCTGCATTTATGCATATGTCGGTAGCGGAGATAAGTTTGAGGAAAAGAAGATAACCGACAATACATGTTCTAATTCAAATTGCATCGATCGGTGTCCGATCTACAGTCTCAGAGTGGATGAATATTCCCGATCGGACGTGATCATGGAGTTGGATCTACTGCCCGGTGAATCCCGAGGATACTGGAAGTATCACTCTCCCGACAAGTGGTTTAAACAGGCTAAAGCTAATGGAAAGATCAACAATGAAAAAGCCACTATTTTATTTGACTCTGGGGCGGAAGTCTCGATCATCGACTCCGCCTTTGCTCGTAAGGTGGGATGTCGTATAGACAGTACCCAGAGGCAAGAATGTGTTGGGATCGGCGAGAGTTCATATATGACGGAAGGACGATCACGTGTGAAGATCACCCTGGCAGGATCCCTGGTCTACTATTTTAACGCTTGGGTTGGCCGGTTAGCCGGTCAAGACGCGATATTGGGGATGGATTTTATGGTACCAGCGGGTATACGACTTGACCTGTCCCATGGAACCCTGACTCTGCCGGATGAAGTACAGATTCAGTTATCTGGCCGACGACCTTTGTATGGCACTCATGTACGGATGTTAAAAATGGGTCAGTACGAGAACATTGGGGTGTCCCGATCAGTCGATGTCATGATTCGGTCGAGTGATCGGCAACAGAAATTGTGGCTGACCCGTGGTGAACGATGGGTACCAACGTTCGTTAAAGGTATCGGCCGATCAAGCTATATCAGGGTCACAAATATATCCGATCAGCCGCTGATCATCCACGAAGATATGATCTTAGGGATGTGGTTACCTGAAGGGAAAGTACCCCGACAGATCGGATATGTTTCAGTGGGATCACGAAGATACATTGAATGGCAGAATCTGGCTTATCAAGCCACCACGGACATGATCAGTGACGAAGATTTAGCGGATGAAGATACCTCACCTATGGTCGAGAAGCCGGAGTATTCTACGCCGACCAAGCTGCTGATCAGGAGGCCATCGATCGAAGCGACAGGGGAAGGCTGGGTCAAAGAAGGTCCACAGATATTGAGTATAATTAGGCCCGGCTCACCGAAAACAACGGACCCAGCTAGCGGAAAGGACAGTGAAGAGTTCAAGCACGATCATGAGGAAGAAAAGGAGGATGAACCGGCTGAATTCATTACAGAGGAGGGTGAATCCGAAGTAGACCATCAGTCGAGTGACGTACAAGGGGCGATTCAAGATGATGCCGATCAGAGAAAGGTAGATCAGGTGGACGAGCAAGTGTGTATACACGAAGGTGGCGATCAGTATATTGAAGGTATCGAGAAGCAGATGGCTGTGTTACCGGAAGTATCGCCAAATATGCCAGAAGTCACCATGGAAGATTTACAGGTCGGTGATCCCGAAGTGAACACGCCCGAGCAGATCGATCAGCTAAAGAAGATCATCTGGAAGAGGCGTCATTTACTGATGGGGAAAGGTAACGCCCTACCCCCAGCCGCATTCGGAGCTGTCTGTGATATAGACGTGGGAAATGCAAGGCCGATCGCCCAGCGTTGTCGTAAAGTTGCACCTCAATACCGGGAAAAGTTATCCGATTTGATCAAGGGTTTGCTAAGTACAAAGATCATCCGACCATCAACATCGCAGTGGGCATCACCGATCGTGATTGTGATTAAGAAGAATGGGGTTGATATTCGATTGTGTATCGACTACAGAATGGTGAATCGCCTCACGAAGTTGATGGTCTACCCGATGCCCCTGATCAATGACTTATTAGAAGATCTGGATAAAGTTTTATGGTTTTGTTCGCTGGATATGGCTAGTGGTTTCTGGGTGGTTTCGATGACTGATCGCGCTCGAGAGATCTCGGCTTTCGTTACACCTTTTGGGCTTTTTGAATGGAATCGGATGCCGTTTGGATTAAAGAATGCCCCACAGATCTACCAGAGGCTGATCGACAATGCTCTCTATGGGTATTTCCAGATCAGTGCTGATCGGGAAGCCACTGATCTACATGATGTGTTTACGGAAGGTGAGCCAGACCAAGATCAGGGCCGATCAGTGTTGGGAAGGCGATCATACATAGATGATATCTTGGTCACGGCAACATCCTGGGATATGCTATGCGATAAGGTCGAACGACTCCTAGACACTTGCGAGCGCTGGAATTTGTCGATCAGTGTGGTCAAGAGTTTCTGGGGTCAACCCAAGGTCGCTTACCTCGGCCATAACGTATCGATCCAAGGTTTGGAAGCAAATCCGAAAGACCTAGCCGCTCTCAGCAACTTACCTTTCCCCCGATCGTTGAAGGCCATGCAATCCTTCCTCGGATCACTGAATTATTATAGCAGATTTATCGAGGACTTCTCGATCTACGCCGCTATACTTTATGAACTGAAGGAAGTTGATTATCATGGGCTACGAGAACGTGATCGGGTGGGTGGATCACCAATTGAGACTGATCACGAGGTTGAAGCTATTGAAACAAATCTCGAGACTGGATCACCAACTGATCGAACTATGCCAGGGTCAGAAGACCACATGAATCGAGCTATGGTAGCCTTCAGTATGTTAAAGGCGAAGATGATCTCGACGCCAATACTGAAACACTTCGATCCGGAGAAGATTCCCGTGGTGATCTTGTATGCCAGTAAATGGGCAATATCGGCCGCACTGGTTCAAGATCACGATGGAGTTTACTGCCCGGTGACGTTCACAAGCCGAACATTAAAACCGAATGAAGTTAACTGTGGCATTGTGGATAAGGAAGTGCTAGCGTTATTACGTGTGTTGGATGTTTGCTATTCTATGCTGGTAACTAGATCAATTAAGGTATTATCCAAACGATCTAGTCTGGCGTGGTTACTATCCCCGAGTGGTTTAGACGGAAGACTGGGGTGATGGGCAGCGGTGTTATCTCAGTGGACTTTGGAGATCATTAAGTGTACCAAGGGCGAAGAAGAAATTCTTGGGACGCTGGCAGCCAGCATCACGCCCCGATCAGAAGTCGATGAAGCCCTGATCGAGGTCGCTCCTCGGAAGCAACCACGTGAATCGATCACTATACCCCCACCGATCGTCGGCTCAGAAGAAGACCTGATCGTTGTAAGTTTCGACGGATCAGCGAGTGTGAAGAAAGGCGTAGGGGCGTATAGCGCGCTGTTATGGAAACTGCCAGAGTGGACTGTTATATCGGCCGGTTCAGATTATACTCCAGGTATCACGGTCAATGAGGCTGAATATCGTGGTCTGCTGCTAGGTTTGGATCTCTTGCAAGAGCAAAAGATCGGAAGAGTAATTATATGCGGAGATTCAAACCTGGTGATTCGGCAGATCACTGGAGAGATCGACTGTAAAGCGCCGCGGTTGAAACTACTGAATGATCGCGTTATGAAAGCTTTACGTGGATGGCCAAGGCATGATCTTTTGCATGTGAAACGTGATTGGAATCGTAGTGCAGATCACTTAGCAACTATGGCTATGCGTGATCAGGCCGGATCGATAGTCACCGATCAAGCGCTGTTGGAAGAACTGGTGGAGATCAATAGGCTGCCTGAGCTGATCCGTGTGGAAAATGAAAAGGAAGCAGCCCAGATCTTAATTACGACGAGATCACGAACCAGATCACCACCCAACAGATCACCCTCTCGCGAAAGCCTGACAGAGGAAATAGTACAAGAGATGCGGATCGGAAGAATTCTCAAGGCTCAAGATGAGGAAAAATGGATCGGTGACTTGAAGGCGTTTCTAAAGGGTGATCTGGAGAAGCTGAGCCAGAGTGAGGCAAAAGATTGTGCCAAGATCGCGTCTAACTACGAGATCGACGAAAATGATCTATTGTTTTACTATGTACAAGCTGATCAGGCCGAGGCGGATTTGGACCGATCGGCAAGACTCGTGATCCCGGAGACTTTACAAGCTGATATCTTACACCATTATCATGTTAGTTTGGAGGGTGGCCACCAGGGTGTAGGACGAACGTATCACAGGATCCGTAAACATTTCCATTGGAGAGGATTATATCGAAGTGTACAAAAGTTTGTTGGGACATGTACGGATTGCGAAACTGGAAAAGGTATGCCAAACATCCGGGGGAGATCACCTGGAAATATCCAGGCGATCTACCCTTTCCAAGTGATAGCGATAAATCACATACCGCCCCTGCCAAAATCGTTCAAGGGCAACACAGAGTTGCTGATCTGGACTGATCTGTTCACGGGATTGGTGATCGCGAAGGCGGGATCTACCCGAACAGCCCAACAAGTCGCTTGCAGTTACGAAGAATGTGTTTTTCGACGGTTTGGAGCCAGTGAAGTGATCAGGCATGATCGTGAACCAGGTTTTATGGCCGAAGTGTTCCGATCTTTTAATCAGATGCTCGGCCAGAAACAGAGCGCGACCATGGCGTACCGTCCACAGGCGAATGGTAAAGCCGAGCGGATGGTACAAACGTTGACCAGGGCTATTAAGATGTATGTCGCAGACTCCGCGCAACAAGATTGGGATGAATATGCGGAGAGACTGGTGTCTGCATTAAATTCCTCTTTTGATCGGATCAGGGGAGATACTCCATTCTATCTGGCATATCGTTGGGACCACCGATCTACCATCGAGTCGGTGATCCCTGTTGGTTGCACACGAGGCCGAGATCGCGAAGCTCGTCGATGGCGTATGGGACTCTAACGTCACTACCAACATGCGCGGGAACAAGTCAACGAACGATTGCGAAGGGCCATCCAAGAGAGAGCTGATCGGAACAATGATCAGGCCGATCCGCATAATATCGAGCCAGGATCAAGAGTTTGGCTTTACTTGGATCGCGTGAAAGAAGGATATGCCAAGAAGTTAGCACATCTGTGGCATGGACCGTTCCGTGTAGCCGAACTAATCGGTGATCATGCCGTCGGCTGATTACCGCGGGTACTGATTATGGAATTTTCCCGATTGTTCACTTGTCGAAGTTGAAACTGGTCCGAGAATACCCTGATCGGCCTAAAACTAGGTTGTCATGTGATGATCAGGCAAGGTTTGATTTTGACGAGGCTCTCTTACCCGAGGATAGTTGGGAAAGAACGTTGGACCCGAACGAATTCGAGGTGGAGAAGGTTTTGGATACCCGATCAGGCAAGAAGACCCGTTTTGGCCGGACCCACCGTGATTATTTGGTTCGTTGGAAGGGCTATGGCGATCCCGAGTGGATAGATGAGCGTGATCTGAACTGTGGAGCGTTACTGAGGGAATTCGAACGTGATCGGGTGAGAAGGAATCGATTTGAAGTGATGCAAACCACGAAGAGGGTAACCAGGAATCTCAATAGCCTGGGTTGACACATTGTGACTGATCAGCAAATATGATGATCGGGCATGTGGAGATCAGGGCGGTTGGACTGGTTTGGAAGAAACGGATGCATATACATATATATATTACTCAAGAATTATACCTGTACGCATGAGAGCGATCGACCTACAAGATGGAAGTGATAATGAGACATGAACAAGATATACGAAAGTGGAACGAGAAGATCATCAAGAGATGTCGTGATATATTAAGTGATTATGGAAAACGAAATAAAAGTTGGTTATCACGACGATCACAGGCCATATTTAGTGCGCAGGCGAGAAATCTTGTACCCTGGATGATCCATAGGACTCGATCGGAACTGGTTTCGCCAGGTTCATGCTGATCAGTCCAGAGCAAGCAATCACGCAGTGTGGCGACCGGAGTTATGTGCCCATAACCGGGATACCAATCCCCGCCGTCAGCCTTGAGTCCTCGCGATCCCGCTCGACGAACAGTTAAATGCAGGACGCCAGGGAACAGGAACACGTCCAGATCACACTCGCCGTGCAGGATTCCGTCGACGATATAATCGCAGATCGTGGCCCAAGCAGCCCCGGCTTTGGTACGTCGACGCTTGCGAGCATGATGGTAATGCTCGATCCACGCGTCCTTGCGCATCGCCGTCGTGATCGGGAAATGGTGAGTCGCCTCCCATATCGCTTGCACGTGCTCCTGGTAATATAAAGCCAAGCGTCCTTGTAACTCGACAAACCAAGGGCGATCAGGAAACGTCAGCCCGGGCATGGGTGTCAGGAGGACATCCCAGGGTGCTGAATCGATCATAAGTTCGATAGCACCTCTGGTCAGCAACCTTGGTTGCCACTGCTTGTCTTTGGGTGCCGGCGATCTATTTGGAAAGATCCAGCCTGGCGGGCGGGACCACAAGCGAGGGACGCTTTTCTGCCGCACTTCGAGAACCCGAGGCGTCAGATCCCAGACCTGATCAGCACTCCAAGGTTTTCGTGTGGCCATGTGAGCGGAAGTCGGCTTGCCCTGCATGACAACATACAGATCCATGAACGGTTGGTTCGGATTGTAGCTGTAGTCGTTTTCTCCGATCGACGATTGTTGCGCCGGGATGAAAACGCCCGTAAAATTGGGTGGCGGGGCGATCGCTGCCCCAGTGGCCGTCGGAGGAATGTCAGGATCAGCTTGAGCCGGTTGTTCCTCCTCGAGATCATCGTCATCGTCGTCATCTGACTCCAGCAAAGTAACGGCCTGGGCCAGCGAATTCACGCCTGAATAACTTGGTGCTTGCGTACGGCGATCAGTGCTGCGCGATCGGGACAGAACAGACAACGTCCTCTCGTCCAGATCAGTCGATTCATCATCCGAGTCGATCACAAGACGTGATCGCTTGGCGGGAATCATCTTTTGCTTCGACGAGCTGGTCTGCTTACGCTTCCCAGAACTCGAGGCCGAAGGCGCTGATCTTGGGGTCGCTGGTGGACGAGATTGAAATGACGCAGGAGCTTTTGAAGTGCTGATCACGGGCTGATCAGCACTACGAACAGGCAAGGAAGCGACCGAGGACGCGGGCGAAGGCGGGGCAAACTCTGGCGACTGTGGCGGTGTGCCAGATGGAGTAAACGAGCTGATCAACCCAGGAAGCCGTTGCAAGGCCGTCCGAACTGACCCTGAACCGGTGTCTGGTTTGGTCCACCTATCCATGGTCTGCACCGCGAGGTTTTTCAGGTCAGCGTTATGCTGGAGCCAGGCGCGATCATCGAGCTCTAGGGTTTCAAGTTTGACCCGAGCAAGATTAAGTTCGTGCCGGAAATCTTCAGCCACTTTCTGACTCTCGCACAACCTCTTCTGTATATCGGTGCGGCCGATGCGAGAATCAGAAAGCTGTTTGGTCAAGAGCTGAACCTGCTCATCCGAATAGCGAGCCTCAATCTCCCGACGCTCTACATCCTCGGCAGTGCGGATCTTGTCGTGCAGAAGCTGATCACGGTCGAGACGGTGATCATCGATGCGTTGCAGATGATCTACCATCTCGACCATCGAACTCTTCATTGCCTCAATACGTTCATCTGGAAATAAACATGGAGAGTCAAATACGGATTACAAAAGAAGTGAATGAGATGAACGTACCCTGATCACGGATGGTGATAGTCAGCGAGTCGATCAGCGACTGTAAGGAAGCGACGGTGTCCGAAGGCTTGGAAAGTCGCAGAGCAGCGAGGTCAGCCGACAACTGATCACGCTCCATCGTCAGACCCTGAAAGCGATCAGTCAGGTCTCGCAGGTCTTGGCCAAGCCGGTCATGATCTTGCCAAGCCGGTCATGATCTTTGCCAAGCCGGTCATGATCTAGCCGGAGAGCCGACAGCTGGGCAGCCAGATCAGCGGAATCACGTGCCGAGGTATCAGCCGCGATCCGACGATCGGATAACTCAGCCGTAAGTGCCCGGTTGGTATCGTACAGGGAAACCAACTCGGGAATTGCACTTCGGAGTTCCGACCGTAGCCGACAAGCCTCCACGGGCCCCAACGTGAATGGACCCGATCCATCTATCAGGCGAGCGAGCTGCTCCAAGGAACGAAGAGGGCGATCTGATGGAGGCCGAGCAGGAAGACTCCAAGACGGTCGATATGAAGCGAGAGCAGTTGTCGGACGGATGAGGCTGGTCGTGATCGGGGCGATCGCAGGGGTAGCCGAGCTGGAGACGAAGGACGAAGAAGCGATCGGGCAGGCAGCCGAAGAAGACGAAGAGGGAAGAGGAGATTGGCTTGCGTCGGACATGGTGATCACCAGAGAGGAAGTTCAAAAGTGAGTGAGTCGAACTGCAGCCGTTGTGCGGCTACAGTTAGTCTCAGGGGCGGCTGTGGTGAAGCGATCGGAAAATATTGGGACTGAAGTGGACCACACATGGCCGTTGATTGGTGACGATAGAACACCCATCAACATATGACGGTTGATGGGTGGGAAAAGGTTGATCACGATTAAGAAGAAAAGGTGGTGGCCAACGGATATTCACAACGTGGAGAAATCAGTCAAGTATGGTCGTTAAGCCCAGTCCCAGACACTGGCGGAATGATGGAGATCACGATCACGATCGGTATTACAGTCACTAAGTGGAGTTCCCGTGGATGAAATAAGAAAAGAGTGACTGTTGACATGACGTATCAAGGGCAGGTGGCCAGCCGATCTCTGAATGGTATAGTGGTTGAAGTTGACCATGACACGAAGTTACGGCCTGATCAGCTTATCATGCCCGAGCAATGAAGATTAGATGAGGAATGAAGTCGGGCATGTGGAGTGACAGGTTGTGTGAGTGATGAGAACCTTTGGTTGGTCCGAAGATGACGTGGCAAGGCCTGATCAGGCCTGATCAGCCGAGATCGGTGTTGTATGGTTGTCCTGACGGGGTATAAAGATCGGAAGTGTGGTTTAGAAGATGAATTGAGTCGTGATGATGATGACCCAGAGCATTCCCGAGGTGATCAAGGGCTGATCAGCCTGATCACCACCTGATCACTTGGTCGATCACTATGGCGATCGTGATCAGGGCTGATCAGCCTCTGATCAGCGTTGATATGCAAGGGCAAGTAAGTTCTCGGTTTGGTTGGACTATATACGAAGTGAACAAGTGCTGAAGAGCAGGTCTCAAGTGTTTTCAAGGTCGTTTGTTGAAGATCAGGATGGGTTGAAGATCTTTTGAAGAGTCGGGTCGTGATCAGGGCAGAAGCGGTACAGATCAGCTTGAAGGTGCAGCCAGGATGGGCAAGAGGGTGTTACGCAACCGTGCGACGAAGTAAATAGGTTCGAAGTAAAGGTCAGGCATGAGTTGATGTATGGTACACAGGTATAGGACATTGCATATATAATAACAGGTTTAGATTTTCCCCCTAAAGCAAAGAGTCGCTCCGCCACGTGTGCGGTCATTGGGAGCACAGGGTTGATTAGTCCCCTCTTGCTCAACTATTTCCCGGTTAAGACGCGCTTAGACGCATTTTGGCTTACCGGAAGGCCCCCGACGGGTTTGTTTTAGGTGATCGAACCTCACCCTCAACGCGCACGTGTTTGGAACACGTTAATAATATTGGTAAAGGCTTTGTGGAGATAACGTTTGTGGATTACTGTGGAAGATCGTGGATTGATCGCGTTTTCTTGGTTTCGTTATATCTCTCTCTCATTGGCTGGCCTGATCAGACGAACTTTCCTGATCAGTGCCTAGATACTGAATAAGTGTCGACCCCAACCCGTTCTCCGGTGAAGATTTCCACCCGAGGACACCCCCCGTCTCGAGAAGGTCAAACCCTCCGACCTGATCAAGATCATCCTTTTCGTCACCGAGTCCACCTAAGTGAGTGTAATCAGCCCCGATCAACGGGTACACAAGGTGAGATGAAGTTAAACATAGATCCTGACGAGCATGAAGACCGGCCAGATGACCGGGAGGATCAGATCAGTCACCACAGTGGTGATTCATCTGATTCCGATGCTGATCAGGATCGACGGAGTACCCCCTCCGATAGTTGGTCGTCCGGGCCAGTGGGTATCCGGATTCCACCCAAGACTTCGGTCATGGATTTGGAAATCGGCTCCACCACACTAACAGAATTGCACTTAGACCCGACCGAACATTTCACATTTTGGAGGGGCACACAAGCGAGCCGTCTAGATAGATTTTATGTTTCGGATAACTGGAGATAATGGGTGGTATGGGTTTCAGTGGCCAGCCCACCTGTGTACTCCGACCATAACCAAGTCATGTTACTGTTGAAGGATCCGGCGGGTATTAAGCGGCCTCAGGCACAAAATCGGATAACGTATCCGTTTCAGGGGTCACGCTCAGAGGCTATTCAGTTATCAATTAGTGAACACCTTTCTCAACGACCCAATAGTGTCTTTGATGCCAGGACATGGGATAATCTGATTGATCATGTACGGGATGTGCTATACATTTGGAGACGGCGGTTGTCGAGACGACAGAGACGGAGACAGCACCAACTCCAAAAGACCACTCATACTAATGCACAAACCCGGCAACACATCAATTCCTCCTTAGCGGAAACGTTACAGGCAGAAAGGCGGTTTAGGAGAGGAGCGCGTCTCCACAGATCGATTGCAGACATTCGGTGGCTTTTTAAACGAACCGCAGTTCGGGAGAAAGACCAGACTGTAACAACAATCTCACCAAATAATGATCGTCCTTTCCCAGCCAAATTGTCCATTCCGGATCGGTTTGCCATGACTTGGCAACCCATAATGGGCACATGTCATCGAACAGTGCCGGGTCATTGTTTAAAGGAAGCTGTTACCAATTTTATGCGAATACCAGATACAAGGCGCGTCACAGTAGCGCAAAATCAGGAGTTGATATCCCCAATAACAGTGGAAGACGTGCATTCGGCCATAAAAGGTCTTGACCGTCACAAGGCTGCAGGTCGCGATGGGGTAGGAAACGATTTCTATAAAGACTTTCCGACGGTCATGGTCGATCCATTGGTTTGTGTTTACAATGATGTGTTACAAGCCCCCCCCCCCTCCTTCCTTCATGAAAGCGATCATCATCCCTTTAAGAAGTGTGGTAAAGCGATCAGAAAATGTTGAGAATGAAGTGGACCACACATGGCCGTTGATTGGTGACGATGGAACACCCATCAACATAAGACGGTTGATGGGTGGGAAAGGCCGATCGCATTTACGATGAAAAGGTGGCGGACAACGGGTATTCGCGATGTGAAGGAATCAGCCAAGTACTGTCATTACGCCCAGTCCCAGACACTGATGGAACGGTGGAGATCACGATCATGATCGCGATCACAATTACTAAATGGAGTTCCCATGGATGTACAACGGGTTGGAAATACAACAACGGATGACATGACGTGTCAGGGACAGCCATCTAGCCGATCTATGAACTGTGTAGTTGTTGAAGTTGATTATTACACGAAGTTTCGGCCCGATCGGCCGAGCCAACTGATTATGCCCAAGATATGAAGATTAGATGTGAAATGAAATGGGGCATGTGGAATAGCGAGTTGTGTGAGTGATGATGACCGATGGATTTGTCCGAAGATGACGTGACAAGGCCCGATTAGGCCCGATCAGCTGAGATCGGCGTGATACGGTTGCTTCGACAGGATATGAAGGTCGGAAGTATGGTTGAGCAGGTGAATAAAGTCGTTGTGATGGTGACCCAGAGAGTTTCTGAGGTGATCAAGGGCTGATCGCCCTGATCACTGCCTGATCACCCGGCTGATCGCTATGCCGATCGTGATCAGGACTGATCAGCCTCAAACCGGCGCCCAGACGCGAAGGCAGGTGAAGTTCTCAATTAAGTCGGGCTGGATATGAGTGAACAAGTGTCAGAAGGACAGATCTCAAGTGGTTTCCAAGTCGTTTATCGAAGATCGGGACGGGTTGAAGATCTTTATAGGAGTCGGGTCGTGATCAGGGCAGAAGTGGTACAGATCAACTTGAAGGTGCAGCCAGGATGGGCAAGGTGGTGCTATGCAACTGCGACGAAGTGAACAGGTTCGAAATGTAAATCAGGCATGAGTTGGTGTATGGTACACTAGGTATAGGACATTGCATATATAATAACAGGTTTTGATTTTCCAAGCAAAGAGTCGCTCCGCCACGTGTTGCGGTCATTGGGAGCACAGGGTTGATTAGTCCCCTCTTGCTCAACTATTTCCCGGTTAAGACGCGCTTAGACGCATTTTGGCTTACCGGAAGACCCCCGACGGGTTTGTTTAGGTGATCAAGCCTCACCGCCCACGCGCACGTGTTTGGAACACGTTATTAATATTGGAAAAGGTTTTGTGGAGATAACGTTTGTGGATTACTGTGGAAGATCGTGGTTTGATCGCGTTTTCTTGGTTTCTTATTATCTCTCTCTCATTGGCTGGCCTGATCGGACGAACTTTCCCGATCAGTGCCTAGATACTGATTAAGTATCGACCCCAACCCGTTCTCCGGTGAAGATTTCTACCCGAGGACACCCCCCGTCTCGAGAAGGTCATCCCCTCCGACCTGATCAAGATCATCGTTTTCGTCACCGAGTCCACCTGAGTGAGTGTAACCACCCCCGATCAACGGGTACACAAGGTGAGATGAAGTTGAACATAGATCCTGACGCGCATGACGACCGGCCAGATGACCGGGAGGATCAGATCAGTCACCACAATGGTGATTCATCTGATTCTGATGCTGATCAGGATCGACGGAGTACCCCCTCCGATAGTTGGTCGTCCGGGCCAGTGGGTATCCGGATTCCGCCCAAGACTTCGGTCATGGATTTGGAAATCGGCTCCACCACAGAAGAAAGGTGATTCAAGTAACGCGCTGGACTATCGTCCAATATCATTACTTACGACTGGATATAAGATCTTTGCCAAGATCCTGGCTAAACGCCTCCAACGATTTTTAGGTCAGTTAATCGGGAACTCACAACAAGGATTTGTGACAGGCAGACGGCTGGATAAAGCGGTACTCCTAATGATGGCGACTGTGGTGAAGCGATCGGAAAATATTAGGACTGAAGTGGACCACAGATGGCCGTTGATTGGTGACGATAGAACACCCATCAACATATGACGGTTGATGGGTGGGAAAAGGTTGATCACGATTAAGAAGAAAAGGTGGTGGCCAACGGATATTCACAACGTGGAGAAATCAGTCAAGTATGGTCGTTAAGCCCAGTCCCAGACACTGGCGGAATGATGGAGATCACGATCACGATCGGTATTACAGTCACTAAGTGGAGTTCCCGTGGATGAAATAAGAAAAGAGTGACTGTTGACATGACGTATCAAGGGCAGGTGGCCAGCCGATCTCTGAATGGTATAGTGGTTGAAGTTGACCATGACACGAAGTTACGGCCTGATCAGCTTATCATGCCCGAGCAATGAAGATTAGATGAGGAATGAAGTCGGGCATGTGGAGTGACGGGTTGTGTGAG
>MIQA02001355.1:0-11723 GCA_001887855.2 Sclerospora graminicola | reverse complement strand
CTGACCCGGTTCTGAGCCCCTTGATCACGCTCATCTGGCTTGATTCCATGCCTTGCACCGAGCTGTCGCTTGCGAATACACCCGGCAGCTGCCATCCTGCATCCGTGCTTTTGGCCGGCATTTTCTGCCAATCGGAATGCAGCCTAGGCCAAATATATCCCACACCGGGCCGTTAATTGATTCGAAAGTCGCTCCACCACAGCCGCCCAAGAGCCTTGTCGCAACCGCACAACGGATGTGGCACGATCTCACCTGACCCAAGTCTTTCAATACCTTACCACTGACTTCGATTCTTCTTTAGCGGCCAAGCATCCACCTTCGGCGTCTCATCCGTCTTCTACAGGGGCATAGCGCCTCCCTCAGGGCCCTTCATACGCACATCCTTTAGCCGATCCGCCCCTTCGTCACTCATATCCTCCATCGACGGCCATTCAGCCCTCCTGATCCGGCCGACCAACTTCTGCCTGACCCGGTTCTGAGCCCCTTGATCACGCTCATCTGGCTTGATTCCATGCCTTGCACCGAGCTGTCGCTTGCGAATACACCCGGCAGCTGCCATCCTGCATCCGCACTATTGACCGGCATTTTCTGCCAATCGGAATGCAGCCTAGGCCAAATATATCCCACACCGGGCCGTTAATTGATTCGAAAGTCGCTCCACCACAGCCGCCCAAGAGCCTTGTCGCAGCCGCACAACGGATGTGGCACGATCTCACTTGACACAAGTCTTTCAATACCTGGCCGCTGACTTCGATTCTTCTTTAGCGGCCAAGCATCCACCTTCGGCGTCCCATCCGTCTTCTACAGGGGCATAGCCTCCCTCAGGGCCCTTCATACGCACATCCTTTGGCCGATCCGTCCCTTCGTGACTCATATCCACCATAGACGGCGATTCAGCCCTCCTGATCCGACCGACCAACTTCTGCCTGACCCGGTTCTGAGCCCCTTGATCACGCTCATCTGGCTTGATTCCATGCCTTGCACAGAGCTGTCGCTTGTGAATACACCCGGCAGCTGCCATCCTGCATCCGCGCTTTTGGCCGGCATTTTCTGCCAATCAGAATGCAGCCTCGGCCAAATGTATCCCAACCTGGCCACATTCATTCCAAGTCGCTTCACCAAAATGTTATCATTGAAATGTGGCTGGCCGAAGACAAAGTGTTCCGCCGGTCAGGTTATGTCACTATTGGCTCAAGACGATATATCGAGTGGCAATACCTGGCCTACCAGGCAACTACGGATCTTGTCAGTGAGGAGAAGTCTGTGGAGGAAAGTCGGACGCCTGTGGTGGCCAAACCGGAGTACCGGACGCCTTCTCGAATATTGACGCGGAGCCGCTCATCGACGAGTCAGGTTGAGCGTGTTGGCCGAGACCCTGCTCCCGTAGCCAAACTGGACTTGCTCACACCGTCTAAGATAAGTGAACAGTTGGATCAGCAGGTGAGGCAGGTCGGGGTCACGTGTTCAGGCACCTCTAATGCTGGCTTGCCCTGCGCGGAGGACGACGCTATATTGTCTAATTCGGACCAGGATTCGGAATTGGCTGAAGCTGACCAGAATGGGGGACCAGATAAGCCCGAGTGTAGCTAGACAGAACACCTCTCGGATGATACGGCCGGAAGGTCGGAGACGAATGAAGCTGGTATAGCGGAGACCCTTTTGGCGCATGACAAAGTTCTGTTGGGACCGAGACTGAAACCGACCAGGTCTACATTCACGAAGGGGGTGACCTGTATGTCGAACGTATGGAAGATCAGATGGCAGTGCTACCTGAGGTGACTCCCTGCCCCCCAGCGGCTAATATGGAAGATCTACAGGTGGACGACCCAGACGTGAACACCCCAGAAGCGATCAGCAGGCTGAAGGATATCATATTGCGAAGGAGACACTGGTTGATCGGTCCGGGTAATGCACTACATCCAGCCACCCATGGGTCAGTATGCGACATCGGTATGGGTAATGCGAAGCCAGTAGCGCAAAGGTGCCGTAGGGTCACCCCCCAGTATCGGGAAAAGTGTCAGAACTCATTAAAGGACTGCTGGTCACTACGATCATCCAGCCATCCACTTCGCCATAAGCGTCGCCTATCGTTATCACTATAAAGAAGAACGGGGTGGATATAAGGTTTTGTGCAGGATCATGATGGTGTATATTGTCCTGTGATGTTCACCAGCTGGACTCTGAAAAAAACCAATGAGGTGAACTGTGGGCTGGTGGATAAAAAGGTTTTGACTTTACTACGGATTCTGGATGTGTGTTACACGATGTTAGTGTCTCACCCTATTAAATTATTATCCCGACGGTCGACCCTATCATGGCTTCTTACGGCGAACGAAATTAATGGTCGGCTGGGTAGGTGGACTGACTATTGTCCCAGTGGTCACTAGAGGTGACCGAATGCACTAAAGGAAAAGTTGGGCACATTAGTGACCAGAAGTGGAAGAAGAACTGATAGCGATAGCGCCCCGAAAGCAGCCACGACAATCCATTACACTCCCGCCACCGACAGTAGGACCAGCAGAAGAGTTGATGGTTTTGAGCTTCGACGGGTCAGCTAGCCTCAAGAAGGGAGTGGGTGCTTTCAGTGCCATCTTGGGAAGGCTGCCCGAATGGAAAATGGTCGCCCCTGCCTCTGACTTTACACCTGGTATAACAGTGAACGAGACGGAATACCGAGGATTGTTGCTTTGGCTAGATTTGCTGGCCGGCCAGACACAGAGGCGGATTATTATATGTGGTGACTCCAATCTAGTGATCAGACAAATCACTGGGGAGATAGACTGCAAGGCTCCCCGACTAAGGTTGTTGAATGGTCGGGTCATGCCATCCCTGAGGAAATGGCCAGGGCATGAAATGTTACACGTTAAAAGAGAGTCAAACAAAAGTGCAGATCATCTGGCCACGTTGGCCATGCGAGACCAAGTTGGAGTCACGGCTTCTGATCCAATCGTGCTATCGGATCTAGTGGAGATCAATAGACTACCCGAACTTATTCGGACGGCTGACACAGAGGAGGTAATTCGAGTGAATGCTGTCAACCGGTCGCAGAAATGCCGTTTGCTGACCGCCGACTCGCACCTACCAAATTAAGAAATGAAGGGATAGTGCAACAGTTGCGGGAAGGACGGATCCTCGAAGCGAGTGATGAAGAGGAGTGGATGGTGAATCTTAAAGCGTATCTGAATGGGGAAGAGAAAAAGATGAGTGCAGAGCAGGACAAGGAGTGCTTCAAGATGGCCCCAGACTATGAAGTGGATGAGGATGGGCCGTTGTTTTTCTATCGAAATGATGACCAGCAGGAGGTCGATAGGGATAAGTCCGCACGGTTAATCGTGTCGACCAGCTTTCAATCGGATGTCCTCCACCGCTACCACGTAAGCTTGGAATGGGGGCATCAGGGCATCGGACGGACATATCATAAGATCAAAGCGCATTTCCATTGGATAGGCCTCTACCGCAGTGTGCAAGCTTATGTCTGAAGCTGTCCGGATTGTGAGACAGGAAAGGGCTGGACGACCAATAAAGGGTGGTCACCTGAAAGCCGAGAAGCAACCTATCCTTTCCAAGTCATCGCGATGGACCATATCCCATCCCTATCTAAGTCCCGAAATGGGTACACCGAACTGTTGATCTGAACGGATTTGTTTACAGGGATGGTCATAGCTAAAACCAGTTCAACCCGTACAAAGCAGCAGGTGGCTCAGTATTATGATTAATGTGTGTTTAGACGTTCCGGGGCAAGCGAAGTCATTAGGCACGATAGGGAATCTGGATTTATGGCAGATGTGTTACGAGCTTTCAATAAAATTTTGGGGTAGAAACAGAGCGCAACCAGTGCTTGTCGTCCACAAGCGAACGGGAAGGCCGAAAGAACGGTACAGACTCTGACTAGAGCCATTAAGATGTATGTGGTGGATGCCAACCAGCACATTGGGATGAATATCCGAAAGACTGGTTTTTGCTATTAATTCATCTTACGATCGGGTGAGGGGGGGTGCTCCTTTTTACTTAGCATATGGATGGGATCCTAGACCTACCTTGGAAGTCTCGATCCCAATACGGTGTACCCGATCCGCCGCGATCGAGACGCTCGTCGTTGGAGGATGGGGGTACAACGCCGTTATTCGCTGGCACGTGAACAAGTGAGTGAACGCCTCAGACAAGCTATCCAGAACCGCGCCGATCGGAACAATGACCAGGCCAGCGAGCACGATATAGAGCCAGGCTTCCAAGGTATGGTTATACCTGGATCGAGTCAAGGGAGGTTATGCACGAAAGCTGGCCCACATGTGGCATGGCCATTTCCGGGTAGCAGAGCTGGTCAGGGAGCATGCCGTTAAGGTGGTTACAGCAGGTACTGATTACAACGTTTTCCCGATAGTTTATGTTTCCAAGCTGAAACTGGTAAGACATTTCCCAGATCGCCCGAGTACTCGCCTAGTATCAGGAAACAACAGGTTTGATTTTGACGTAGCCCTGTTGCCTGAAGACAGTTGGGAGAAACCGCTAGACCCAGATGAAGTTGAAAGGATTTTGGATGTTAGATCAGGATGGAAGACCAGATTTGGCCGGACCCACAGGGAATTTTTGATACAATGGGAAAACTACAAAGAATCGTCGTGGGTAGATGAGCTGTATCTAAACTGTGGGGCGCTGATGAAGGAGTTCGACCACCAGAGAGCGAGCCGGAATCGATTTGAGGTCATGCAGACTCATGAAGAAAGTGGGGCTGACCTGGAAAGCTAGGTCATCCTGTTATCGTTCAGGAGGTCAAGCCGGAGTAGAGGATATTAATCGACCAAACAAATTGTGGACAGGAATTAATCCGGTCGGAAATTGACCAATCAGATGCTGGAAAGGAGTTTACGGGGTCAACACAGGTGGTGAAATGGAGAAGATGGACAGATTGCTGGATTACGGAGAGAACTGAGAAGTAGAGATGATATCGCCTCAACATAGGTGATGGAAAACAAATTGGCAAAGTGAACAACAATGAATGGATGGGTGAAATGGAGCGAGCTAGACCAAACAGAAATATGCGGCCACCGGGGTCGGGATGCAGGTCTTCACTTGCCAGCGCGACGAAACTTGTTTTGGAGTCGAGTTACGCGGAGGCATGGATGGTGGTTCGGGTCTTGTCGATATTGGTTACGCCACGTATCATGCCGGTCGATCTCGTCAAGCGAAGCCTGGAGGGTGGTAGCGAGACTGGGGTCACCTAGTGCTGGGTACCAGGTTCTGTCCTTAGCTGGCTCCCCACTCTTGCACCTTTCGGTTGCCATATGCAATACCATGGGACAAAATAATAAGTCTAGGTCACAGTGGTCAGATTTTGATTCCATCCGCGATGAGGGTACACAGGTTGTTCCGGCCTTCAGCCGCCCGGTTGCGGCGCTGTTTACGTTGGGCACGGTACTCGGACAGGCAGGGATCCAGGCGCTGGGCTCCAGCCGAGATGTAGAGGAAGCGAGTGGACTCCCAAAAGCCCGACAATGAAGGGAGAGAAATTCCGCATGCACGACGAAAATCAGCGAACCAGCCGGTGGGGGTAGACCCATATCGGGCATATCCGTTCGCCAATACGGTCCACGGTTTGAGATACATAACCATCTCGATCTAATTAGAATTGACCAAGTTAGAGCGCCAGGCCGAAGAACTATGTACCTGGGAAGACGGAAGAAATATCCAAAACGATGGACGAGACAACAATCAGGAGATATGGCTGCCAGTGAAATCAGCGACGCGCAGGCCTATCAGCTTCACCGCAGACCAAGGGCGAGCCGCACTCAAGTCAGAAGAGCCCGACGAGGAAACAAAAGGGGCGGGGACTCTTCAACTAACCCCTTGGAATTGTCGGCTGACTTCTCAGACTTGTCCATGTTCGAAGCCGGTTTATCCAATCCAACGATTCCCCGACGGGGTGACTTTTCTAAGTCCTTGGTGGTGGCCTCGTCGTCGTCTACTTCGAATAGGCCTTATTTCTCTTCCTTGTCCGGAAGCGGTGGACAGTCCTCGGGGGTCATGAGGAAAAGTGCCAGGAAGAACCGGAGAGGGTGGAGAGCCAGGCGAAGACCCTTGGACACTATCACGAGCGGGCGACTCTCCCGAATCCGGTGGACCGGAAGCGGTCGAGCTCAAATCCGAGCTGAAGCCCGGTTAGTCTTCACATCGGACCTTTGAAACTTCTGATAACAAGGCAGATTGTTTGGGTCGATTAGTGGCCGCTTGAGAGGGGGGGGGGCGAAATCCGGCTGGACCTATGTTTGTCTCCGCCTTTTGTGTGGCGCGTTGTGGGTAGTGAGGAGGCCGGCTGTGGTAATTGCGTTGTGTTAGGGTCCCGGGAAGCATTCCAGATCCTGAGCCGCGTGGTTACCCCAGCATCGGCAGTCTTCAAGTTAGCTGAGGCGGACGTCTTCCCTTCGGATGCTTCGATGTAGGCACCAGAGTCAGCATGCAATGGTAAGGCTGGGTCGGCGGTGGAATCGGAAACGAGACCTCGGGAAAAGACCAGGACGAAAAGATGCGTAGAATAGGTGCGGGCTCCTGCATCAGATGCGCCACCCTGGCATTTTCTTCTGGCAGCCGGTCCCAAGCAGCCTGTATCGCAGACAAGGAATCCACTCGCCGGTTCAGGAGGTCGGAGACTACCTCCTTGGATCTATCCACGTTCGATTGGGCCTTGGCATGCGCCTCCTGATATTCTTGGATCGCGAATTGGAGTTCAGACAGCTCGGAGGTCAACTGTTCCAAATGCTTCTTGCGCCTCTCTAGCTTCCGCGAGATGTGGATTCTGTATCCCTCTAGCTGACCCAAGCTTACTTGCAATACCTCCAATTACTGAGAGATGCGGACATACCGCTCGTAGTGCTCAGTTATTTCTTGGGAAGCATGGGAAGACTCGACCAGCAGGGTGTACAAAATGCGGTTTCCTGCATGGGCATGTAGAGTGAGCACCTGAGAAAGCAAGCCAGGTCAAGCGTGGCCGCACTTACGTTGGAACTCCAATGCTTTCAGGTGTAGAATGCGCAGGGAGTCTATGGATTCGGACAGTAAGTTTCACCGGTCCCTCTCCCGAACAAGGTCAGCTACCACGTTCTCCATTGATGAATGCGTTCCTGGGAACCTAGGGCAGCGAGCAGCCCTCAGGGCAATTGCCTCATCTGCTCGCTGGTCGGCCAGTTTAACAGCTAACGACAGCTCGGTTTTGGCCTTCTCTAGAGTAGCTACATGGGCAGTCAAAGCTGTGATCTGATCTTTCAGGTTAGCTATACCCGGCTGCCCTGGACGGCGTCCGAGAAGTGAGGATCGAGCACTTAGGCAGCCTACAGGTGGCTTAGCTGGTCTCGGAGAACAGGTCGGCAACGGGTCCATGTCTCATTCGTCGTGGCCGGACATATAAGCGCTGAATGGTGCAAAAAATGCGTAGTGAGATCAAGCATCAACCGTTGAGCGGCTGCGACAAGACTCAGGGGCGGCTGTTTGGAGTGGTTCCGGAATAAGCGAACCGATGAGGGATAAATCCACTATCCTGATTGGTAGAAATGTTAGTCCAAGCTAGCTGCCTGGGTCGGCTAGCAACAGATATCGGATGGCGGCTGCCGGAGGTGTTTGGGAACAACCGCAAGCACCGGGACAGTGCGTGGACATGGAAAGAGGCCAGACGAGGTGATCCGGATGCTCTGAGCCATGCCAACTAGAAGTTGACCAGCTGGATCCAGTGGGGCTGGAAGGCGGCCATAGGTGGTCTAGGGGAAGATTGGTCAAGAGACAGCAAAGTCTCTCAAGGGGATGTCATGTCGCTGTAGTAGCCGGACGGAACACCAGAGATGAGTGATTGGCCATGAAGAAGGAATCAAAGTCGACGGTCAGGTACCGTATAGACCGAGGTGGATGACCACCTAAGCTGGTACGCTTTTTGGTGTACAGTCCACAAAGCATAAAGGTTGAGCTGGTCACGCTATTTCGGTAAGGTATATAACCATCCGGTCAGGTTATTTTGGGTAGGGTACACCAAAGGTTTATGTTGGATCTAAGGATAAATATCAGTAAACGTTTCGCTTTCTAAAACACAAGTCGTCATTGGTCTACAGCAGAGGGTTCACAAGGCCCCCACCAGTTGTTATTGGTTTGCCCGGGGAAGGTTGAAAGGAACCCACCGGAAGTCCCCTGACTGGGAGTCGGTGTGAAAATTATACTCACTTAAGTCGCCCGTGTCTGGAACACGGTTTAATTCTATTGGAAAGTGTGGTGAAGTTTTGGCTTACTGTGGAAGATCGAAATATTGTTTGGATTTCCTGGCTACGCATTAGATCGGAGTAACCCCATATTAACTTTGGTTAAGATGGCCTGTCGATTTCCAGCATTTGCGGTATACAAACTCAAGTATAACGCCAGTCCAATCCCTGGTTAAGATTTCCGCTAAGGGAGAACCGTAGTCCTAATACGCGTCCACTTATTAAACCGGCTTTTAACTTTTCGCCCTAGAGTCCGCCAGGAGAGCGTATCCGCCAGTGCTGACGGGTACACAATGTGAGCTTACACAAGATGGATCATCCCAGTCGTCGCAGCCAAGGTGATGAAAGTGCTCGGACCAAAACCTGGATGGACGTAGTACCCCCTCCGACAGTTAGTCATCTGCGCCCCCCCCGTGGGTGTTTGCATCTCGGAAGGAGTTTCTGAGAGCGACTACACCACACTGCCACAAGAGGCCAGCGTATCTCTGTCTTCCCTAGTATGCTAATTCGTATATTGTCATACAATTCGTAAATTTGTTCATCAATTTCATCACTAATATCGTGTTCGGCATTCACTCATTTCCCCGCTGGTTCCCACAATCCACCAGTCCATCTACATTAACCACCATATCGTCTATCTTTACCCGATCGGTTCTTGTCAGCACCTGATTGGTCAACTTCCGGCCAAGTCCACTCCACTCCACCATGTGGTGGGTCGATTTTCACAGTCACTTGACTTTCGTCCACCATTTAAATGGACTAAAACCCACCTAGGCCGGCATGAACTGTCGAGCAGCGCCTAGACGTTCCAGGGAAACCTCACTTTCTTCGTGAGTCTGCATGACTCCAAATCGATTTTGACTTGCCCGCTGCGGTCAAATTCCCTAATCAACACCCGCTGCGGTCAAATTCCCTAATCAACACCCAACCGTTTTTGTCCAGTTCATCCACCCACGTTTGTTCTTCGTGGTCTTTCCACTGTACCAAAACTTCTCAGTGAGTCCGTCCATTTCGGGCTCTCCGTCCCGATCTGACATCTGCCAGAATATTTTCAACCTCATACTCAGCTTGGTCCAGTGGTTGGTCCCAGCTGTTTTCGGGCAGCAGGGCTTCATCAAAATTGAACCTATCATCATTTGGTGCAAGATGGGTACTCGGTCGATCCGTGGAATTTTTTACCAACTTCAACTTGGACACATGTACTATCCGGAAGACATTGTAGTCCGTTCCCACGGTAATCAATTTGGCAGCATGGTCCCCGACTAGCTCTGTCACGCGGAAAGAAGCCGTACGACTTATGTACCGGCTTCCGTGCATATCCTTCTTTGACTCGATCCAGGTAAAACTACACCCGGGAACCTGGTTCTATCCTATGGGGGCTGACCTGGTCGTTATTCCGGTCAGCACTGTCTTGGATAGCCTGCCGGAAACGCTCGTTCACTTGCTCACGAGCAAGTAAGTCGTGACGCTGACTTTCATTCTCCAGCGACAAGCAATATTATCACGGCTCCTGGTGCACCCGACCGGGATTGAGGTCTCGAAGGTGGATATAGGGGCCCATATACTATAAGAATATCTCCCCTCACTCGACCTCTAGACGAATTTATAGCGAAACATGTCTTTCGGCGTATTCGTCCCAATATTGCTGGTCAGCTTCTACCACATAAATCTTGAAGGTCGGGGTTAGTGTTTACACAATCCGTTTGGCCTTCCCGTTCGCTTGCGGGCAGTATGCCATGGTGGCACTTTGATTCTGAACCAAGATTTTATTGAACGCCCTGAACCCATCCGACATAAAACCATGTTCCGGTCTTGTCTGATTACTTCGCTGGAGCCAAAACGCCTGAACACGCATTCCTCGTAGCGTTGAGCTACTTGCTGATAGTCGTTACGCGGCTGCAGTTAGGCTCGGGGGCGGCTGTGGTGCAGCGATCTGACAAAAAATGCTGAGAATAAGGTGGACCACACATGACCGTTGATTGGTGACAATGGGAACACTTATCAAGATGGGTTAGGTGATGGGTGGGACAGGCTGATCTCGTATACGACGAAAAAGTGGTTGACAACGGGATTTAGTAATGTGAAGGGATAAGCCAAGTACCGTCACTACTCCCGGTCCCGAATATTAGTGGAATGGCGAAATTCACGATCCGATCAGGATATTGCGTATTAAGCGGAGTGCACGTGGGCGTATATGACGAGATCGAGTGAGACAAACAGGAGATATAGCAGCATTAGCGAAGTGACATATCAGGAACAGTTATCGGGATGAGTTATGAACGGTACATCTTATGAAATTCTGGCTCGATTGGCCGAGTCACTTAACTCTTCTTTAGAATACGAAGATCAGGTATAGAACGGAACGGGGTATGTGGAGTGGCAAGCCGTGCGAGCATTACCAAGTTGAGGCAAGCGGTGAGAGTTGATGGATTCATCCCGAACTAATGCAAGAAGGTCTGATCAGGTCCAACTTCACGAGAAATGTCGATCTTGGTACCCCGAAAGGTGGTGAAGGTCAGGAACATGGTCGAGTGAACAGGCAAAGTCGATGTGATGGTAACCCTGAGGTGCTTCGATGTGATCTGGGGCAGATCGCCCTGATCACTGCCCGATCACTCTGCCGATCGCTGTGCTGATCATGATCTGAGCCGATCGGTCCCAAACCGGCTTCCAGGTGTGAAGATAGATGGAGTTCGCAGTTAAGCTGGTTTGGATATGGGGCGAACAGTGTCTTAGAGGCAGATCTCGAGCGGGTTCCAGCCTGTTTATCGGGAGATCAGGATGGTTTAAGATCGCCATAGAGTTTGACCATAATCGGGTCAGAAGTAGTACAGATCAGTTTGAAGGTGCAACAAAGATGGGTAAGGTGGTTCTACGCAACCGTGCGACGAAGCGAACAGGATCGAAGTATGAGGCAGGCACATGAGTTTATATGCCTGTTATTATATATTCAATGTCCTATATCTAGTGTATGGTACACTAGATATAGGACATTGCATATGTAATAACATGTTTTGATTTACCCCCTAAGCAAAGAGTCGCTCCGCCACGTGTCGCGGTCATTAGGAGCACAGGGTTAACTAGTCCCTTCTTGCTCAGCTTAATTTCCGGGTAAGACGCGCATGTACGCATTTTGGCTTACCGGAAGGCCCCCGACGTGTTTTGTAAAGGTTTTCAAACCTCACCCCCCACGCGCACGTGTTTGGAACACGTCAATAATATTGGAAAAGGTTTTTGATAACGTTTGTGGATTACTGTGGAAGATCGTGGTTTGATCGCGTTTTCTTGGTTTCTTATTATCTCTCTCTCATTGGCTGGCATGATCGGACGAATTTTATCGATCAGTGCCTAGATACTGATTAAGTATCGACCCCAACCCGTTCTCCGGTGAAGATTTCCACCCGAGGACACCCCCCGTCTCTAGAAGGTCATCCCCTCCGACCTGATCAAGATCATCGTTTTTGTCACCGAGTCCACCTGAGTGAGTGT
>MIQA02001354.1:0-11870 GCA_001887855.2 Sclerospora graminicola | reverse complement strand
TATAATGATTGATTCTCGCGGTTGCTTCCGAGGATCGACCACGATCAGAGCTTCATCGACTTCTGATCGGGGTGTGATACTAGCTGCTAGCGTACCGAGAATTTCTTCTTCACCCTTGGTGCATTTGATGATCTCCAAGTTCCACCGAGATAGCAACGCTGCCCATCGCCCCAGGCTTCCGTCAATTCCATTCGAAGACCATAACCAAGCCAGGGTGAACCGCCTAGACAATAATTCGATCGATCTGGTCACCAGCATAGAATAACAAACATCCAATATGCGTAATAGTACCAGCACTTCTTTATCCACTATGCCGTAATTGACCTCATTTGGATTCAACGTCCGACTTGTAAACGTCACAGAACAATATTCCCCATCGTGATCTTGGACCAGTGCGGCTGATATTACCCATTTACGGGCATATAAAATCACCACGAGAATCGAAATGTTTCAATATCGGGGTCGAAATCATCTTCGTCTTCAACATACTGAAAGCTACCACTGCTCGTTCCATATGAACTTCTGACCCTGGCACAGTTCGATCGATCAGCGATCCAGTCTTGAGATCCGATTCGTTGATTTCGGTTTCGCGACTAGTCTCGCTCAGTGTTTTTCCCACCTGATCACGCTCTCGTAGTATATGATAATCCACTTCCTTCAACTCGTATAATATAGCAGCATATATCGAGAAGTCTTCGATAAACCGGCTATAATAATTCAGGGACCCAAGAAAAGACTGCATAGCCTTCAGCGATCGGGGAAAAGGAAGATTACTGAGAGCATCCAAGTCCTTCGGGTTTGCTTCCAAGCCCTGAATCGATCATTATGGCCAAGGTAAGCGACCTTGGGTTGACTCCAGAAGCTCTTGGCTACGCCGTTCGATAAATGACAACGTTCGCAAGTGTCAAGGAGTCGTTCGACCTTATCACATAGCATATCCCATGATGTTGCCGTAACCAAGATGTCGTCTATATATGATCGCCTTCCCAAAACTGATTGTCTCTGATCTTGGTCGGGTTCACCCTCCATAAACACATCATGTAGATCGGTGGCTTCTCGATCAGCACTGATCTGGAAATATCCATAGAGAGCATTGTCAATCAGTCTCTGATAGATCTGTGGGGCGTTCTTTAACCCAAACGGCATCCGGTTCCATTCGAAAAGTCCGAAAGGTGTAACGAAAGCCGAAATCTCTCGAGCACGATCAGTCATCGAAACCACCCAGAAACCACTAGCCATATCAAGCGAACAAAACCATAAAACTTTATCCAGATCTTCCAGTAAATCATTGATCAGGGGCATCGGATAGACCATCAACTTCGTGAGGCGATTCACCATTCTATAGTCGATATAGAGTCGAAAATCAATCCCATTCTTTTTTATCACAATCACAATCGGTGATGCCCACTGCGATGTTGATGATTTTTGTACTCAACAAGCCCTTGATCAAGTCGGATAACTTTTCCCGGAATTGTGGCGCAACGTTGCGACAACGTTGAGCGATCGGTCTCGCATTTCCAACGTCAATATCACAAACAGCTCCGTAAGCAGCTGGGGGTAGGGCTTTACCCTTCCCAATCAATAAATGGCGCCTTTTCCAGATGATCTTCTTTAGCTGATCGATCTGCTCGGGAGTGTTTACTTCGGGGTCACCGACCTGTAGATCCTCCATGGTGACTTCTGGTATATTGGACGATACTTCCGGCAAAACTGCCATCTGCTTCTCGATACCTTCAATATACTGATCACCACCTTCATGTATACACACTTGTTCGTCTACCGGATCTAACTTCTCCGGATCGGCATTATCTTGGGCCGCCCCTTGTGAGTCATCCAACTGGTGATCTACTTCGGGTTCACCTTCATCCTTAACGACTTCGGCAGATTCATCCTCCTTTTTCTCCTCAGGATCGTTTCTGAACTCATCACCATCATTTTCGCTCACTGGATCTGCTGTTTTCGGTGAGCCGGGTCTAATAATACTCAAAACTTGTGGACCTTTTTTGACCCGGCTTTCCCCTGTCGCTTCGACCGACGGTCTCCTGATCAACAGCTTCGTCAGAATAGCATATCCCGGCTTCTCAACCAAAGGTGAGATATCTTCGTCTGCTAGGTCTTCGTCCCTGATCAGGTATGTGGTGGCTTGATAAGCCAGATTTTGCCATTCAATATATCTTCGTGATCCCACTGAGACATACCCAATCTGTCGAGGTACTTTCCCTTCGGGTAACCACATCCCTAGGATCATGTCTTCGTGAACAATTAGCGACTGATCAGATATGTTTGTAATCCTGATGTAACTTGATCTGCCGACGCCCTTTACGAACGTTGGTACCCATCGTTCACCACGGGTTAGCCACAATTTCTGCTGCCATTCACTCGGCTAAATCATCACGTCGACTGATCGGGCTACCTCGATGTTTTCATACTGACCCACTTTGAGCATCCGCATATGTGTACCATATAAAGGACGTCGACCGGATAGCTGTATTTGCACCTCATCCGGAAGGGTCAGGGTTCCATGATATCCATTCCCAATATCGCGTCTTGACCAGCCAACCGGCCAACCCAAGCATTGAAATTGTAGATAAGAAAGCCTGCCAGAGTGATGTTTACACGTTGCCGCCCTTCAGACATGTACGAACGTTCGCCGATCCCAACACATTCTTGCCTCTGGGTACTGTCTATACGACATCACACCTCACGAACAAATGCGGAGTCGATGATTGAGACTTCTGCTCCAGAGTCAAATAGAATAGTGGTATTTTCGTTGTTAATCTTCCCATATTCTTTTGCTTGTTTAAACCACTTGTCGTAAAAGTGATAATATCAGTATCCTCAGGATTCACCGGGCACTAGATCCAACTTCATGATCACGTCTGAGCGTGAATATTCATCCACTCTGAGACTGTGAATCGGACATCGATCGGCACAATTTGAAATAGAACATGTGTTGTCGGTTATCTCCTTTTCCTCAAACTTATTTCTGCTATCGACGTATGCGTAGATACTGAATGGTAGACCGCTCGGCTCGAACCATATTTCAACCTGGCGAACGATCTAGTTTAACATTTTCTCGACATCTGGTGGGAGCATGCCAGCATGTTTACGGCACATACCACTTGCGCATCTGATTGAAAAACTCTTCAATCGGGCAAGCACTGGCATCGTGAATCTTCCCACAGGTTTTACATACGAAAAAACAATGATCCGAATGGTTCTCTTCTAACAATCGCGATCTCCATGCGTAGTCGACCCACAAGGTCGGTCCTGATCAGGCTAGGCTCCACCAGATTTTCGTCCATCAATGCCGTTAATCGATGATCTCGGACGGAATACCGGTTCTGTGGGTTGTTCTGTGCAACTTCTTGAGCATCTTCAAAACTGTCGTCTGACCCGACTCGACCAGGTTCAGGCTTCATTTTCCTGTTCTGCGACTCGATCTTGGGGTCAATCTGTTTGATCCCTTTCGGGTCAAACGTCATACGTGTTAATCCAACCGAGGAGCCAATGGAGTCCGCTCCAGACTACGACGGCGATTCATATATTGACTCAATATCTATAGAATATCCAACCAACTGCGATCGGTGTGAAGGATCCGCCAGCGGCGACTGGACCACGGGGTTCGCCCCGAGCAGCGAGGCAAGGTGATCATACAGAGCTGTCATAGCTTCTCTGATCGTACCTTGGTCTAGATCGAACAGCATATTCGCGTCGAACGCGCAAGTAGTGAACCAACTTCGTCGATCTGGACCAGGGGATTTCTGATCAGGTCGAGTTGACTACCTGTGATAACCGGCCTAGTCGCTCGACCTTCAAGCTTCTCGATGATCTTGGGTTTTATGATCTTCATCACTCGGTGGGTAGCTAGGATTTGTGAAACTTCCGAAGGTAAAACAAACGTTCTGCATCTTGAACCGTGGAATTTCAGATAGTTCGGTCTTCTCTTCATCTTCTCCAAAGATCTTCGGTTTTGGTTTCACATATTTTTTAGGAGGATCATATTGATCCGCACCCGTGTCTTTTATTCCCCTTTTTCAATTTCCTTTTTATGCATAGGATCGAGGTCAGCACCCCAATCCATTCCCGGATTACAGTTAATTTTACTATAACCCGGATCGGCCCCGATCGGAGCCATGTGGGGAGTTATTTCATCTTTAATTTCGGCTTAGAACTCCACCGGACCAGGTCGACCATCGCTTCCTTTAAGTTTTGACAGCAAGGGAGGCGATACGCCTTCCTCCAATACACCCGAAAAGTTACCAATTTTGGTTATCACATCTTTTTCATCATCAAAGGAATCACGGTGATATCCTGAGTCACCAAGTTATCCGGGCACGCGCACCATTGTGGTGGAGCCGATTTTCAAATCCAGAACAGAAGTCTTGGATGGAATTCGGATACCCACTAGCCCGGACGACCAACTATCGGAGGGGGTACTCCGTTGATCCTGATCGGCAGCAGGATCGGATGAATCATCACTATGATGACTGATCCGATCCTCCCGGTCATCCGACCGGTCGTCATGTATGATAGAATCCATGCTTAACTTAATCTCACCTTGTGTACCCATTGATCTGCGGTGGTTACACTCACTCTGGTGGACTCTTTGATGAAAGGGATGATCTTGATCAGGTCGGAGGGGATGACCTTCTCGAGACGGGGGTGTCCTCGGGTGGGAATCTTCACCGGAGAACGAGTCAGGGTCGATACTTAGTTAAAGTATCTAAAGGCGCTGATCGGGAAACTTCGTCCGATCAGGCCAGCCAATAAAACGAGAGATAACGAGAAACCACGAAAACCACGATAAAACCACGATCTTCCACAGTAAACCACAAACGTTATCTCCACGAAACCTTTCCAATTGATATAACGTGTTCTAAACACGTGCGCGTGAGGGGGGAGGGTTGAAAACCTAAACAAAACCCGTCGGGGGCCTTCCGGTAAGCCAAAATGCGTCTATGCGCGTCTTAACCGGGAATTAAGTTGAGCTACAGGGGCCTAGTTAACCCTGTGCTCCCAATGACCGCGACACGTGGCGGAGCGACTCTTTGCTTAGGGGGTAAATTCAATCCTGTTATTATATATGCAATATCCAATACCTAATGTACCGTACACCAACTTTTGTGACCTACCTCATACTTCGATCTTGTTCATTTTGTCACACGGTTGCGCCAGTACCACCTTATACACATCTTCGTCGCACCTCCAACCTGATCCGTACCACTTCTGGACTGATCACGGTCAAACACTATGGCAATCTTCAACCATCCTGATTCCTCGAGAGTCAGCATAGAACCAGTTCGGGATCCGTCTCCCAAGCACTGTTCGCTCCATACCAACCCCATCTTAACTGAAAACTCCGTTTCTCTCCACACCTAGAATCTGATTCGGGGCTGATCAGGCTTGGATCATGATCAGCACAGTGATCAGGACGGTCAGCCCCAGATCACTTCGAAAAACCTCAGGATCATCAGAACATCGACATCATCCGTTCACTCAACCATATCTTTGACCTCCATTGTACGCTGGACCGCACCGACTCAGCACTTCTCTTGAAATTGGACCTGATCAGACCTCTTTACGCTGATTCTGGATCGATCCATCAACTTCCATCGCTTATCCCAGTTCGGTAAGGCTCATACGGCTTACCACTTCACATGTCAAGCTCTGTCATGTACCCGATCTTCATATTCTAGGGCGGAGTGAAGTGATTCGGCTGATCAGACCGAGATTTCCATATCCCATTCAACCTCAGCATCTGGATCATCCCTGACCCACTCCAATGACCGGGTTCTGCTGTTATATATCACACCGTCATTGATGCTGCACCTCAGGTTTGTCTCGGCTGATCTAGTCTCGCATGTTCACGTGAACTCCACCCAGCATCCAGTTTCCAGATCGGACTGTGGTATTCGCTAGTCCGTTAATATCTGGGACCAAGCGTGATAACGGTATCCTCTTATTTCCTTCACATTTACGACAGCCCGTTGTCAACCATATGTCATCGTGTACGGAATCAGCCTGTCCCGCACATCAAACGGTCCCATCACGATGGGTGTTCCTATCGCCACCAATCAACGGATATGTGTGGTCTAATTTATTCTTGACTTTTTGTTGGATCGCTTCACCACAGCCGTCCCTGAGCCAAACTGCAGCCGCGCAACGACTGCAGTTCGGCTCACTCATTACGAAATTCTCTACTTGGCCGCCATGTCTGATTCGATTCAGCCTCCTCTCTCCTTCCCTGCCTCCTAGACTGCCTCTCCAGCCAGCGTCTCGCCTCCGGGGCCAAGCTCGTCTAATCCAAGCCGTTTGACCCCTGTGACTTCTCCGACCTCGACCACTACGACAGCCGCGATCACGACCAGCTTCATCTCTCCAACGACGGCTTCTTACCGTCCGCCCCTGAGCTTCTCAACTTGCCCCCCCCCAAGCCGTGCCCGTTTGCTGTCTGGAGCAACTAGATCGTTTGGTGGAGGGGACTCGTTCACTCTCGCTGGGTCCTATGGAAACCAGCCGACTGCGGTTGGGTGTCCGGAGCGCGATTCCTGAGTTAGTATCCTTATGCGAGACCAACCGGACGCTTCGCGCTGAATCGTTCGATCAGCGGGTCACCATAGATCCCTTGGAGTGCGATTCTGCTGACTTGGCGAACAGCTGTCGGCCCTGCAAGTGGATCACGACAAGCTCGCCACCCTTCGCGCTGACCAAGATCGTGACCTGTCAGGAATGAAAGATCGCATCTAGGTCCTGACGGCTGAGCGAGATCAGTTGTCCGCCGATCTTGCCGCCTTGCGTGTCTCGGCAGGGCCTTCTGACACTGTTGTCTCGTTGCAGTCGATGATTCCCTCTTTGTCCATCACCGTCCGTGATCAAGGTATGTTCCGCCCCATTTGTCTCATCCATGACATAAATATAGCTTCATTTATTCCTTTTCAGATGAGCGCATCGAGGCTATGAAAAATTTGTTGAGATGGCGGGTCACCTGCAATTGCTCGAGGACCACCATTGCGACCATGACTAGTTAATCCAGGAGAAGATTCGTACCACCCAGGAAGTGGAGCGTTTGGAAATCGAGACGCGTCGCATAGACGAGCAGGTCAAACTCCTGGTGAAGCAACTCTCCGATTGTCACATCGGCCGTTCTAGTGTTCAGAAACGGTTGAGTGAGAATCAGAAGGAGGCTGATAATCGTCGGCGCGAATTGAATCTTGCTCGGGTTAAATTTGAGACCTCGGAGCTTGATGGGCGCACCTGGGCTCGACGCCACGACGATCTGAAAAAGGTCGCTCACCAGACGATGGACAGGTGGACTGACCCGAACGCTGATTCGGGATCACTCCGGACAGCTTGGATTCCCCGAGCTGGTCAGTACCCTCGTTCCAGCTGGCGCGAAATTCAGCAAGTCACCTGGATCGGGTCCGCCATCGCCGACCTTTTCTCCCGCTTCTTCTCTGCCGATCGATATGGGGGTTGGTCAGCCAGCAATCAGTGAGCCGGCGGCTCCTGAATCCGCACGATCTAGTCCCCCATCGACTTCGAGACCAGTCTCGGCATCCTTGGGTTCGGCGAAACGTAAACGGGTAAGCCATTCGAAAAGTAAAACAGCTCCGGCTAAACGCTCTCGTTTCATCCCCGACTCTGACGGTGATTCGACGGATCTGGACGAGCGGACTCGGACTGCTTTAGCCAAGTCGCGTAGCACTGATCGTCGAGCTTCGGCCACGACCCCGCCGGGCCCAGCCTCGCTGGCTCAAGCCATCAATTTGCCTGACTCGGACGACGATGGAATGGAAGAACTGGAGGAAAAGCGATCGGCTCCGACTACCTCGGGTGATTCCCCGACAGCTGATGCGACGCCTACCAGTAGGCCGCCTAATTTTATGGGCGTCTACATTCCAGCTGCAGATTCAGCAATCCGCGGTGACGACTACAGCTACGATCCAAGTAAGAAATTTATGGACCGGTATGTTGTTGGACATGGTAAGCTCTGATGGTGAACCGGCAGCCTTGGAGTCCTCGTCAATTGTGGGACCTAACGCCTATGGCCCTCCTGATAGGAAGAAAGATCATTCCTCGCTGTTGGTCTCGTCCGGCAAGGTGGATTTTCCGGTCAGGCCGTCGACGCCTAAGAAGGAGGATTGGTCACCACATCTGGTCACCTCTAAAACCATCAAGCTCATGATCGATTCGAAACCTTGGGAAGTCCTTGCGAAACCTATGCCAGGGTTGGACTTTCCCGATCACCCCTGGTGCCGCACTCTGAAGGGACGTCTGGATCTATTTTGCAGGGACCATGGCCAAGCAATATGGGAGGCAACCCATCACTTCCCGATCACCCCGAGTATGTCCAAGGACGCTTGGATCGAGCATTACTTCCACGCTCGCAAGCGTCGTCGCAGCAAAGCTGGAGCTGCTTGGGCCACCATTTGCGACTTTGTAGTGGATGGAATCCAGATCGGTGAACTGCGACTTGGACGTTTTCCTGTTCCCCGCCATGTTGCATCTGCCTATTTGCCGGGTGGAATCACCAGGTGTTACGGCTGACGGCGGGGAATGGTATTCTGGTCATGGGCCCCCGAATCCGATCGGCACGTTGCAAGATGCTTTGGACTTCGTCGATCGTCAAGATCCTTGGCGAAACCAGTATCGCCTAAGTCCCCTGGATCACCCGGCGCTTCGGATTTCCCGTCTACGCGTGAAGTATGGCCCATAGTTATCGTGATAACCAGTTTCATTTTATTTTATTTTAACCATAATACATCGCGACAAGTTCCTAATGATTCTTGTGTTCCATATCCGAGACGCTATTTCCAGATTCCAAGTGTTGGCTTCATCTTGTGTATCCGATTGTTCATATGCACGTGAATGTAAATGTCATGAATATATGTATATACATGTCCGTTGACTCCGAAACCAGCTCTTTCAACTTGGTCTCGACTTCGCTGGACCATTACCATTGGCTGATCTATCGAGATGTGTCAACCCACACTATTTCGACTCCTGGTTACATTCCTCGTGAGTTTGCGTAACTCCAAATCGGTTTCGTCTCACCCGATCGCGTTCAAATTTCCTTAGTATAGCTTCACAATTGAGGTCCCGTTCATCCACCCAAGCTGGGTCATCATACCTTTTCCACTGGACCAAGTAATCACGATGGGCTCAACCGAATCGGGTCCTTTTGCCCGATCAGGTGTCCAGAATCTTCTCGACTTCAAATTCATCACTCTTTCCCAACTGTCTTCGGGCAAAAGAACCTCATCGAAATCAAACCTTGGTTGGTCATCGAGTGACAACCTGGTTTTGGGCGATAGGGGTATTCCCGGACCAGTTTCAGCTTCGATAAGTGGACGATCGGGAAAACAACGTAATCGGTACCCGCAGTGATTAACCGGGCGGCATGGTCGCCGATCAGCTCAGACACACGGAACGGTCCATGCCTCAGATGTGCTAACTTCTTGGCATATCCTTCTTTCACGCGATCTAAGTAAAGCCAGACCCTTGATCCCGGCTCAATATTATGCGAACCAGCTTGATCGTTATTCCGATCAGCTCTTTCTTGGATCGCCCTCCGCAGTCGCTCATTCACCTGTTCCCGCGCATGCTGGTAATGGCGCTGAAGCCCCATACGCCATCGACGGGCTTCACGATCTCGACCTCGGGTACAACCGACGGGAATCACCGATTCGATGGTAGATCGGGGGTCCCAACCACACGCCAAATAAAAAGGAGTATCTCCCCTGATCCGATCGAAAGAAGAATTTAACGCAAATACCAGCCTCTCTGCATACGCATCCCAATCTCGTTGGGCAGAATCAGCGACATACATCTTAATAGCTCTGGTCAGCGTCTGTACCAAAGGTTCTGCTTTACCGTTCGCTTGCGGTCGGTAGGCCATGGTCGCGCTTTGTTTCTGACCAAGCATCTGATTAAACGATCGGAAAACTTCGGTCATAGAACCTGGTTCCCGATCGTGCCTGATCACTTCGCTCGCCCCAAACCGCCTAAAGACACATTCCTCATAACTGCAGGCGACTTGTTGGGCTGTTCGGGTAGATCCCGCCGCTTCCGCGATCACCAATCCAGTGAACAGATCAGTCCAGATCAGCAGTTCCGTATTGCCTTTGAACGATTTCGGCAAGGAAGGTATGTGATCCATCTCTATCACTTGGAAAGGGTAAGTCGCCTGGATATTCCCGGGTGATCTACCCCGAATAGTCGGCATACCCTTCCCGGTTTCGCAGTCTGTACACGTTTCGACAAACTTTTGGACACCTCGGTATAGACCTTTCCAGTGAAAGTGTTTGCGAACCCTGTGGTATGTCCGACCAACACCCTGGTGACCGCCCTCTAAACTGAAATGATAATGATGCAAAATATCGGCTTGTAAAGTTTCCGGAATCACCAGTTTCGCTGACCGGTCCAGATCCGCATCAGCCTGGTCAGCTTGAGAATAATAGAACAGCAGAAGAAATTCGTAACTGGAAGCGACTTTTACACAATTCTTCGTCTCACTCTGGCTCAAATTCTCCAAGTCTCCATTCAAAAAGGCTTTCAAATCAACAATCCATTTTTCTTCGTCTTGAGCCTTGGAATTCTTTCAATCTGCATCTCCTGCAATATTTCTTCCGTCAAACCTTCTCGAGAAGCTGGCCTGCTAGGTGCTGATCTGGCTCGTGACCTTGTCATGATCGAGACTTGCACTGCTTCTCCGTTATCTTCCGAGTGAATCAGCTCGGGTAACCTATTAATCTCGACCAATTCCTCCAGCACTGCTTTATCGGTAATCATCGATCCAGTCTGATCACGCATGGCCATCGTGGCCAGGTGATCCGCACTCCTATTCCAGTCGCGTTTCACGTGTAAGTGGTCATGATTCGGCCATCCTCGTAGCGTTTTCATAACGCGGTCATTTAACAACTTCAAGCGCGGAGCCTTGCAGTCTGTCTCTCCGGTGGTCTGCCGGATCACCAAATTTGAATCTCCACATATGATTACCCTTCCACTCTTTTGTTCTTGAAGGATGTCCAAACCCAGCTGCAAACCGCGGTTTTCGACTTGATTGACTGTGATACCCGGGGTATAATCTGAACCAGCGGATATGACAGTCCATTCCGGCAATTTAACAACGCACTATACGCCCCAACGCCTTTCTTTACGCTCGCTGATCCATCAAAACGTATGACAATCAAGTCTACATCCGAGCCGACGACTGGCGGGGGTATAATGATTGACTCTCGCGGTTGCTTCCGAGGAGCGACCTCGATCAGGGCTTCGTCGACCTCTGATCGGGGAGTAATACTGGCTGCTAGCGTACTGATAATTTCGTCTTCTCCCTTGGTGCATTTGATGATTTCCAAGGTCCACTAAGATAGTAACGCTGCCCATCGCCCCAGTCTTCCGTCCCGTTCGAAGACAAAAGCCAAGCTAAGGTAGACCGTCTAGACAGCACTTTGCTCGGTCTGGTCACCAGCGTAGAATAGCAGACATCTTCTTGACCGGGCCCTTCATCAGATCAGCGAAAATCAGACATCTTTTCTCTTCCGCTGATTTATCTATCAAGAAGGCTGACTTCGTCCGACTCAACCAGGCTCTCGCCTGATCATCATCCACATCCTTGCCTGTCAAATCTTTTAATTCAGAGATCGCCGACATCCGGACTCGAGTGATTGTTCCAGAGTCACTATCAAATGCCTGCGCCGAGGCCATATTTGCCTTACGAGGCATCTCCATATCCAAATCGTCCGGATCAAAGTGTTGACTGATCCCCCCATCTGATTCCATATCCACGTCACTACGTGGGGGTGATTTATGGAGTCGGTCTTGATGACTGGTTTGACATATCGATCGAACAATCCCGGCTGATC
>MIQA02001353.1:0-11301 GCA_001887855.2 Sclerospora graminicola | reverse complement strand
TACTTGTTAGATTCGATAATTGTATCAGAATCTGTTCTCAGAGTGGATTATAATAACTTATAATCCAATATTCGCATTTCAGACTGTAAGTATGAAATTGAACTGTGATATTTAAACTTAAATATCACTTATGTAATGGCACCCCATTACATCACCCCCAAGTCAAGGTGGCTGGCCAATAATATAACGTAATATTGGCCAATCAAATGGTGGCACTTGTTGGTCATAACGATATTTTGTTATAACCATTAACGACCATAAGAATCTAATGGTCGAGAAACGCGGTGGCGCTCTTGAGGGGGCTACCGATACTGCCAACGCAGCTTCCACCTCTGCATCACGTGCAGAGGTGCCAACATTGCATGCCGACGCTACGAATGTAGCGTCGAAGAGTAAGCCGAGAGACGCATTGTCTCTCGTAGTAGACGCTGCAAAAGCAGTGTCTAAAGGGGACGGGAAGATGTCGCTAGTGCAACATCTTTCGCACCTTCACCTACCGCAGGGCGGGTAGCCAAGAAGCCCAATTCTCTCTTCGGAGTGTCATCTGACTCCGAAGAAGAGGGCGAGGACGTCACCGTCCTTCACAATGAATCTAGCATATAGAGCGGAAGCTCGCTAGAATTGCTTCGCCGTTATGTGATGGCGAGGTGGATGCTGACGCTGTCGATTACGACAGCGACAATTCCATCATACGGTGGCATGAGGAGCGTAGAGCTCCTCCTGGCCCTCGTCACTTGCCTGTTCGTAACGACGACGACGACTTTGAGATGACAGGTGGTGCTCCACCAGCCAAGAAGCAACGTGCAGAAGCGGTTTACGCTGCTTCTGATTCACCAAGTCGTACGGAACCTCATGTTCCGTACAAAGTGGGGTTTTGGACCCCAGCATGGACGCTAGTGCCCCAAAGTGGTGGGCACACCAAGCGCCATTGTCAATACCCGTTGTTTGACATCAATGCGCTTGATGATTGCGAAGACCTTCGCAATCATAACTTTGATCGAAGTACCGACGATAGACGTCGGTACTTTATCGACCTTTCCTATCAGGCTCGTTATTATACGAACCGGAAAGGGTCGCGAAAGTACAGGGACGATAAGGACGCCCTGACCCGAAGTTGGAATGCCTTTGTTGAGAACTACAACAAAGGCCCCGACGATTTCGTGAGCAAAGTCCACGTAAACCGCGAGCGCTTCTTAAAGCACTCACGCTCAGGTAAAATGGAGTTTATCCATTTTACCTGCATCAATGATTGAATTTCTAGCGGAGTTTCTTCTCACTTATTTTGCCCTTGTTTTAAGGGAGCTCCTTGTCTTACCGAAAAGGAGCTATGAGGATACCGAGGTTACTCGGTACCCGCTAGTGTTAAGGGCCTTATTGATGCCCTTAATGTATCAGCACCTAGTGCTGATACGTTGCACCCATCAACACACACCTAGTGTTGATGCTTCTTACGAGTTTGAGGAAAAGTATCTTTCTCAAACTCCTTCAGGAGGTCAGGGGACCCGCCCTCAGCACCTCAATTGGTTCCCAAGAGTCACACTCTTGGGAATATCCCAACCAGCGTACCAAGTACTTCCCCCGTTTTTTTTTTCTATTGGTGCAGTTGGTGACGGCACCTGTCACGATTCCTTTGGTGCAGTTCAAAAATGATACCGAAACTGAATCTATTTTGAGGGGGATTGATCTATGGGTTCCGCACTCTCTTTTTGGCGGCAGTCTTTTTCGCGATGGTGACTGCTGCTGCCGCTCGGCGCTTGGCCGCCGTAGCCTTCCGGATCGCGGCGGCAGACACCGCCGCTTTTGACGCGATCGCAGCAGCGGCCTTCTTTCTGCTTGTCGACTGCGTCGCCTTCGAGTTCGCCTTCTTCGCTTGCGCTGCTTCCTTTCTCTTTGCCGCTCGCTTCGCCGCCGCGGCCGCTTTCTTTGCTGCGACCTGAGCTGCAACGGCCGCCTCAATCCTCGGTGTCTCCTCCAGCACGAACTTCTCGCCCCGGATGGCACCCTCCTGGCTGCACGGGAACGACACCGGGAGCTCTCCCTTTTTTGCGAGGGAATCCTTCCCCTTGTGGGGGATTTTGAACGCGTTGCCACCGTCAGCCAGGAGGATCTGCTCCATCACAGTTTGTAGGGTCAGAAAGATCTTGTTCAGCGTAATGTTTTGCATTTCGGCGAACGTTTCGCCCACGACGTCGATCAGCTCTTGCACGCCACGGCATTTGCCCTGGTACTGCAGCGACTGGATTGAGAGGAAGTATCCTAAGACGAGAACATTTAGATCAGGGGAGTTGGCAGGCTGACAGCGCATGCGGATATCCCATCCGCCGCTTGTGCCGGCGGCGATCACGTCAGGGTCGTTGACTGGAACGTGCGGCTTCGCGTTGTCTTGCTGGATCCAAACTGTACGTTTCTTACCGCTCGCTGGCCACTTAGCTTTGATGGCGGGGATGATGTCGTGAATTAGAACCGCCTTGTACGCCTCACGCTCGACAGTCTCGACATTGCGCAGAATCACCGTGCCTTTCTCCCTCAGCTTGCTGCTGCGCTGCGCCTCGTACGGCTCAGCGAAGGCCCATATTCCGACCTTCCCGTCGAATTCCTGCTTGCGAAGGGGATCATATCTGAAATATTACAAAAAACAAAATATTAGTATTGGGGGGTTATCGCACATAATAGAAAAACAAACCTTGGGCGCGCGACAGCAGAAATGAACATGGTTTTGCCGATGTACCGCTTACTCTGACGCCGGCGCACAGGCTCCTCTTCGCCCTCCACGAGATAATACTGCTTCTTGTCGGTGTCCTCGTTGAACCACTTCTCATCGATATGCACCGTGTCGTACATGTCGCTAAACGCCGTGGAACCGTCGCTCTTCGAGACCAAGAAGCCAAGCACGAAAACGACGCGGGCGAGTCTGTTGGCGTCCGTGAGCACAGGTTTGATGTTGTTGGTGTGGCGGCGATGACGCCCTGTCTTATGAGCCGCAGGACGACCGACGTCGACACTTTGAGCGCCGCCGCGAGGCTGCGCATGGTGGTGCGTCGAAGCGTGGGGATGGCCCGGATCCGCTCGCGCATTTCGGCCGTTCTCATCACGCGACGGCCGCACCTGCCAAACATCCGGCTCCCCACATCCCCCAGAACGTCCATGCACATCTGCGTTTCCAAATACTGCTTCCATAGCCTCCCAACCGTGTTGCGGTGACATTGGAATTTTTGAGCAGCAGCCTTCGCGTCTCCCTTGCCAAAAGCGCTGTTCTTGGTTCGCGCGAGCAAAAAGCACACAAGGGACACCCTCTCGAGTGGCGTAAGGTGCTTGCGCTTCATCGGTGGCGGCCAATTACGATTTTCAGAAGTGCAGCGGGTGAAAAACGGCGCTCCGGGGGCCTTGCTTCTCGAAAATCCCTTTTTTCCGGCAGGTCGAATTTGGTGCCAAAAATACCACCAATCGACGCAGGAGATCGCAGCGATTATTTTTATCCAATCAAAAGTGTCGAAGGCACAGTAGATCGAGACTTAATGGTCATAAAAGACAACTGCACCAATAGAAAAAAAAGGAGGAAGTACTCGGTACGCTGCCCCTTCTTATAGGGAACCGAGCGCTTCGATAGCAAGCGCTCGAGAATATACTGCTTATTCCCCTGATTATCAATCAGGGGCGGCGGGGGCTGGTAATTCTCTCGGCGTTGTTGTTGCGGAGCATGGTTCACAGCTCCGCAAGCTTTAGAGGCACTGTAACGCCCTGAGCGCCGGTATGTCGCACTCGATGAGGACGTATCGTTCTCATCGCGACGAGATTCGCGACATTTTGAGCGCTCATCTCGCCATGCAGCAGAAGAATGATCTTCTGCTGGTCGAGGTTGATCGACTTAAGTCGGAGATGGAAACTCTCCGGACTTCTCACAATCGGTTGGAGACCGATTACAAGTCTCTCTTGGGAGACTTGAAGAAGCACGGCATTCGCCGTGGCGATGCGTCTCGTCCGAAGACGTAGACGATCGGTACGGCTTGAGTCTTCCAACGTAAAACGTTGGGTGAAGGCGCATGGCCGCGGGAATGTCTAGTGTGTAGGCATTCCCCTTAACGCTTTGGACCTTAAAGGTCCAATGAACTTAGGGAGCAACTTCCGTGTAGGGAAGTTGCTGATTGCATGTGTAGGCAAATTAGTTGTAGATAACATAACTAATTCACCTTTTTGAAAGGAATTTGTGTTTTTCCTTCCGTTTTTATCTGCATTCTGCTTCTGCTTGTCAAAAGCGGAAGCAAGCGCGTCTTTTACATAGCGTATTACAGCTTGGCGCTGTAATACGAATTCATCTACTGCTTTATTGGCAGTAGATGGGTTGTTTTCATTGTCTGCAGCCATTGCTGCAGACACATATTCCGCATAAGCAGCTTCAGTATCTGAAGCTGCTTGAGTTTCTACTGTGTTAACAGTAGAAGACTCGTCAGTCTCTTCGCAAGTTGCGGTTGCAACTTGCGCATCGACTCGCTCAAAATTTGAGCGGGTCCCTCCCCCACTTAGATTTGGCGTACCGCCAAGTAAAGCTGGGGTTCGTGGATGCCTTAAGGCATTCACGTAGAACGGTGTATGCTTAGTAGAAGCATGCACCGAGTTATTTATTGCAAACTCAGTGAGTGGCAAATAGTCACTCCACTGCTCGAAGGCATGTGCGTATGAACGCAGCATGTCTCCGAGAACGCGGTTAACGCGTTCACTTTGCCCATCCGTTTCCGGATGGTCCGCAGTTGACATCTTCAACTGCGTGCCCAACAAAGAGAACGTTTCTTGCCAGAAACGTCCTGTGAATCTCGGATCTCGATCCGAGAATATGTTTTCCGGTATTCCGTGTAAACGGAATACCGTGTCAAGAATTATCCGCGCCGTTTGCGCAGCGGTGACATTTGCTGACACTGCAGCAAGATGAACCATCTTGCTGAAGCGGTCTACAAAGACCACAATTCCTGTCTTCCGACTGTGATCAGCCGGAAGACCAAAGATGAAGTCCATGGAAATGGACTTCCAACACTCTGTCGGAACCGGCAGAGATTGGAGGGGAGTCTGCGCAGAGTGCGCAGGCTTGACGCGCTGGCATATCTCGCAAGCGCGTACGTACTTGCGTACCCATTTATACTGGTTACGCCAGTAGAAATCGCGTGCAAGAGAAGCATACGTCTTCTCTCGACCTTGATGCCCCGAAATCGGTGCATCATGGTACTCAAACAAAATTTGATGTTTGAGATCATCGTCGTTTGGCACGACGATGCGACTAACATCATCTTGGTCTGTGCTATAGAGCAACAGACCATCGTGCAATCGATAACGATGCACGCAAGCGCGAAGGAACTCTGGAAGTTCCTTGCGCTTCCGATCAGATTGATTACTAAGGTAATCAATCAGCAGGCGAGTTTCCTCGTCTGTTTCGTACGCTTGACGTACCTGTCGTGCTAGTGACGACGACAGAGCAGTGCAACGTATTGCGTTTGCACTGGTTGCCTCCGTTACAGACGGTTTCGTCTCGTAATCGGGGCGTCGTGATAGCGCATCCGCTATCACGTTCAACTTTCCCGGTTTATACTCAACCGTGAAGTTGTATTCAGCAAAGAATGACAGCCAACGTGCCATTCTTTGAGAGATGTGTGGTGAATTCACGGCCGTGCGTAACGACGCATGGTCCGTGTAAACCACAAACGGTCTATCTCCTAAGAGATAGATCCGAAACTTTGCCAGTGCATACTTCATGGCAAGGGGTTCCTTGTCATGCACTGGATAGTTGCGCTCGGCTGGGCGCAACTGACGCGATTGATAAAATATCACGCGATCACGATCATCGTGATCGCGCTGCATCAAGGCACAGCCGATGGCGAAATCGCTCGCGTCGCAAATGACGTGAAACGGTCGCTCGTTATCGGCTATCGCCAAGACGGGAGCTTCATTCAAGCTACGCTTGACTGCATCAAATGCATCTTGGCAGTGGGTATCCCAGTGCCATTCGACATCTTTCTTAAGTAATTGAGAAATAGGTCGAATTAAACCGGCATAATTGCACGAATATTTGTGCAAGTATGTCGCCAACCCAAGGAACTTTCGAAGTTCCTTGACGTTGTTTGGCGTAGGCCATTCAACGATCACCCTGATCTTTTCCGGATCAGGGCGCACCCCGTTCTTGTCCACAAAGCAGCCAAGAACGGGTATATCAGGTGCACTTCTTCAAATTCGCATAGAGCTTGTGCGTAAGCACAAGCTCTAACACCTGACGTAGATGTTCTTTGTGAACATCTACATCAGTTTTATCATGTTCAGCCTTACTGTGGATGAACACGTCGTCGAAGTAGCTCGGTGCGAATTCTCGCACTGGGCGCAATAGATGCGTGACGCATCTATTGAAGGTGGCAGGGGCATTTCGAAGACGCTGCGGCATCACAAGCCACTCCCAAAGCATACCGCTTGGGGTGCTTACAGCCGTGAGAGGGATATCCTTCTCACGCATAAGGATTTGGTAGAAACCATCCCTCAGGTCGAGAGCACTGAAAACGGTGCTCCCGCTCATGCCATCGATGATGACATCCTTTCTCGGTATCGGCGTCTGCGCCGGTACCGTGGCTGCGTTCAGCTTATTGAAAGCATGAACGATCCTCCACCCACCAGTGGATTTCTTAACGCAAAAGGTGGGACTGGAGTGCGGTGAGGTAGACTCCCGCACATGTCCCGCCTTACGACGAGTTTCAAAGAACTCGTCGATCGCTTTGACTTGGTCACGCGGCAATGGCCATTGCCGCGTGACACAGTACTTCGTGCCTAGTTCCCTTATCTTTAGGGAGCTCACAAGGTACTTCTTCTGGGAATACGTCAGCGTATTCCCAAAGTACCTCGTAGTACGGAGAAGTCGCCTTAAGCGACTCCTAGCTCTGCGCTTCAAAGCGCTGAACTTTGGTCTTTTCATTGGAACGAGTTCGTTCCAATGCTTTCTAATTGTAAAGTGGATATTCGCTCACGAATTATCACAACATCGTCTGTTGCGACAATGACGCAGATCTGGTCGATCTGACCATTGCACAAGTTCCTAACGAACTTCTTCCAGCTCAAGGCTGGAAGGGCCATTACCTCTGAACTTAAGTTGGGAGAGTTGTCAAGTGTTAGAGACTGGGTAGCTAATCCAGTCTCTGTCTGCGTCAAGACGTTGATCGTCTCGACGGACACAGCTGCGAGATCAGACGCACTCGTCTGATCTGTTGCCTGATCTGTTGCACGGTGATCATCACTCGTGCACAAGGCATTCTCCTCATGGTGACCACTGTCTACCATGGCATGCATGCATTCTCGACTGTTCTTAGTCGTGAGTTCTTTATTTTCGACACGGAAGACATTTGCTTCCGTGACGGTTTCATTCTTTTCAGGGTGGGTGTTTCCCACCGCGTGTGCATTCTCTATACCACGACCGTCATCGGTCGTAGTAGCAACTTCAACACGCCCGTGGCGCGCACATTACTGACACGCAACGACTCGTCAGTACCTCAGTTCTAACGAAATTGTTTGACGCTCCTGTGTCAAACAGAGCACGCATGGGGACATCGTTTCCATGTGGCCTGACTTCAAGGGTGATGAGAGGTTTCTCTTCACCCTGTACACGTTGACAGGACATAGTCCCGTCTGGGGCTATTATCCTCACATGCCCGATGTCGGCATGTGAGATAACCCGTCCAGTAGGGCGTCCCGCCCCTACTGGTTGTTGACGTTTTTTGCATCAACAGAGGGTTGGCCCTGTTGATGTCGCTTACCGGAGGACTGTCCAGTCCGCTGACTGTCTGGCGCCGGACGCGACGCCATGCATTTATGGGCGTAATGGCGCATCTTCGCGCATCTATTGCAGCGAAGAAACATCTTGTTTTTCGGTTGCCTCGGTGTCGAGGCAACTGCAACCGATAGGTCCATCGGTTCTGGACCTCCTCCGCCCACGCCCTGGCGCGGGTTTTGGTGTCTCGGGACGAAGTGTGAACTTCGTCTCGACGAGAAATTGTTATTATTAACATGCTGCACTGGCGGCATGTTAAAGTCGAAAGGCACTTGAGCTTTTCGACTAACCCCAGCATGCGTTGCTGCTGAACGCATGCTGAATTCCTCTCGGATGCTTTGGTCTATAGCATCCCTCAGAGTCTTTGGGGGAACCCGATAAAGACTCTGTTTGATGGGACCGTCATTCAGTCCCTTCATGAAGCCAGTGACCTGCATGGCAGGGGGCACCGGCTCGTATACAATATTTGATAACAAATATTGTATTTTCTGAGCGTACGCATGTAGGCTCAGCTTGCCCTGCTTGAGTTCCATGAACTCTTCGCGGCAACTAAGCTCCATTTCTGGAGCTTCGAAGTTGAGCTTCAGCTCAGCTTTCAAATCCTGATACGTCAGGAACGCAGATCCATCAGTGGCTCTGCGGCTCATCGCCCATGCCCTCGCGCGACCGCCCAGGCATGTGGTGGCGAAATAATCTTGTGAACGTGGGTCCACAATCTTTTGCGCAGAGAGGGCATCTACCACCTCTGCGAACCATCTACGAAAGGGTTCACCCCCTTCGCCAGTAAAGGGCGGAATCCGCGCCTTTACCACTTCAACGCTCGCACTAGATGTGGGCGTTGTAGGTTGCGACCGTAACATTGCGGAACGCACCTGAGGATCAACATACATCCTCTTGAAACGGGTAATCGTATCCAAGGCTTCATCCGGGGTTTTACCGCGGATGAGAGCGATGATCTCGGGCCCTATGGTCCGGATCATCTCTACCACAGTGGTCACAGTTCCCTGTGACCAGTTAGGGAAGTTTTCCCTAACTAAACCATGCGCGAGCTGTCGCTCACGCTCACGATCGCTGGCCGTCGCCATGACAGCCGGCGGCTCTCAAAACCTTCGTTCCGCTAGTTAACTAGCAGAACGCGTCAACAGTGGTCGTTCAGACGGACCACAAAGTGCTACCAGGTGTAACAGGCTAGCTGTTACTGGCTTACACTGTAAAATTGCAGTGAGGAAGCGTGCAATTTAATAGGACCAAATGTAATTTGATCCTCCTTAGTTTACTTAAGATAAATTTTAGGGTAGACTAATTAATTAATCAATTAGTCTCTTAAGTATATATATTAATATATATAAACCTAAGGCCACGTGTCTTGAAGAAGGTAAGTTTAAGAGTGAATATATTATGAGTGGTTTAGAGTTAATAACTATAATAAAATCTAAACTAATCATACAAACATGTAGTATAAAGCTGGTCTGAATGATATCTTTATCATTAGATTATTTGTTAGATTCGATAATTATATCAGAATCTGTTCTCAAGGTGGGTTATAACAACTTACAATCCAATATTTTGCATTTCAGACATTAAGTCTGAAATTGAACTGTGATATTTCAACTTAAATATCACTTATGTAATGGCACCCCATTACATTACCCCCCACTCAAGGTGGTTGGCCAATAATATAAAGTAATATTGGCCAATCGAATGGTGGCACTTGTTGGTCATAACGATACTTTGTTATTACCCATTAACGACCATAAGAAATCAAATGGTCGGGAAACGCGGCGGCGCTCTTAAGGGCGCTACCGATACTGCTAAAGCAGCTCCCACCTCTGCATCACGTGCAGAGGTGTCAACATCGCATGCCGACGCTACTAATGTAGCGTCGAAGAGTAAGCCGAGAGACCCATTGTCTCTCGTAGTAGACGCTGCAGAAGCAGTGTCTAAAAGAGGGCGGGGAGATGTCGCAAATGCAACATCTTCCGTAACTTCACCTGCCGTAGGGCGGGTGTCTAAGAAGAAGCCCAATGATATCTTCGGAGAGTCATCTGACTCCGAAGAGGGCGAGGACGTCACCGTCCTTGACAACGAATCTAGCGAGCTTAAGCCCGCTAGAATTGCTTCGCCGTTAAGTGATGGCGAAGTGGAGTCTGACGCCGTCGATTACGACAGCGACAACTCCATCATACGGTGGCATGAGGAGCGTAGAGCTCCTCCTGGTCCTCGTCATTCGCCTGGTCGTAGCGACGATGACGACTTTGAGGTGGCAGGTGGTGCTCCACCTTCCAAGAAACAACGCGCAGAAGCGGCTTACGCTGCTTCTGATTCACCATGTTGTACGGAACGCCATGTTCCGTACAAAACAAAAGTGGGGTTTTGGACCCCAGCATGGACACTTGTGCCCGAAAGTGGTGGGCACACCAAGCGTGATTGTCAATACCCGTTGTTTGACATCAACACGCTTGATGAATGGGAAGACCTTCGCAATCATCACTTTGATCGTAGTACCGACGATAGACGTCCGTACTTCATCGACCTTTTCTATCAGGCTCGTTATTATACGAACCGGAAAGGGTCGCGAAGAATAGGGACGATAAAGACGCCCTTACTCGAAGTTGGAATGCTTTTGTTGAAAATTACAACAAAGGTCCTGACGAATACGTGAATAAGATTCACGTAAGCCGCGAGCGCTTCTTAAAGCACTCACGCTCAGGTAAAATGAAGTTTATCCATTTTACCTGCATCAAAGAAGGATTCTCTTGCGGAGTTCCTTCTCACATGGTTGTCCCAAGGGAGCTCCTCGCCTTACTGAAAAGGAGCTAAGGGGGTACCGAGGTTACTCGGTACCCGCTAGTGATAAGAGCCTCATTGATGCTCTTAATGCATCAGCACCTAGTGCCGATGTTTTGCAGCCATCAGTACCTAGTGTTGATGTACCACCAGCATCAACACCTAGTGTTGATGCTTCTTTTGAGTTTGAGGAGAAGATGCTTCTCCAAACCCTCCTGCAGGAGTCATGGCATGCCGCCCTTAGCGACATCAATCGGTTTCAAGAGTCAACACTCTTGGAATATCCCAACCAGCGCACCAGGTACTCGGTACGCTGCCCCTTCCTATAGGGAACCGAGCGCTTCGATAGCAAGCGCTCGAGAATATAACGCTTATTCCTCTGATTATCAATCTGGGGCGGCGGGTGTTGGTAATTCCCTCAGCGTTGTTGTTGCGGAGCATGGTCCACAGCTCCGCAAGCTCGAGAGGCACTGTAACGCCCTGAGCGCCGACACGTCGCACTCTATGAGGACGTATCGTACTCATCGCGACGAGATTCGTGACTTGAGCGCTCATCTCGCAATGCAGTAGAAGAATGATCTTCCGCTGGTCGAGATTGATCGACTAAAGTCGGAGATGGAAACTCTCCAGACTTCCCACAATCGGTTGGAGACCGATTACAGGTCTTTCTTGGGAGACTTGAAGAAGCACGGCATTCGCCGTGGCGATGCGTCTCGTCCGAAGAC